>JAYESA010000019.1:4413321-4681374 GCA_036927795.1 Iris macrosiphon | reverse complement strand
CACACAAGCCTATATATATATATATATATATATATATATATATATATATATACACATTAATATATCTACTAACACACACATATGTATAAGTACACACACACACACAAACACAAGCACACACATATATATCTATATATATATAAACACACATCTATATATATATACACACATATATCTATATATATATACACACTAATATATATATATATATATACATATACACACTCACACACTCAAACATATATATATATATATATATATATATATATATATATATATATATATATATATATACATATATATATATATATATATATATATATATATATATATATATATATATATATATACATCCTCACTCACACACCCTCACACACACACTCTCACACACACTAGCACACACTCTCACAAACACACAACCACACACATAAACACTCATACATATATAAATATATATACATATACACATAAACTCATATATATATACTTATAAACACTCACAAACACTCACACACACACTCACCTACACACTCACACAAGCACTCACTCACACACTCACACAAGCACACAAGCACTCACTAACACACTCATAAACACACAACCACACATATAAATATAAATATATATACATAAACACACATACAAATATATATATATATATATAGACACTTATAAATACATATAGAGAGACACAACACCACTCAACCACAACACACAACAACACGCCCCACCCACGCCCAACGAACCCGACACTCACCAACACCCTAAAATATATAAAATATAACTCGAAAACTCTAGCACACACTCCCCGATACTAATCCAACGCGCACACAAGCCCGAAACGAGGAAACCAAGTCGAAATGGCCGTTCGGTTATTTTGACGAACACGTGGTGCGCGGCTCGAAAAACCTCCTGAAACGCACATCAAACGAACTCGGAATCGGCCCAAAATTTACCCACGCGCTCTACACGATGCCTAGATCCTAGAAAATGTGCTCCCGTGTCGATTCTAGGCCCGTGGCGGAAACGCGCACGCACTTAGAATCGACGACGACAAAAATCCCCAAATTCGTCCGAAATGCCCGTTTCTCCGCGACACGGCTTCCCGTGTCCGAACGGAGACACGCACTCACCCTCTAGACACCCGACAATGTCTACCTAGGTCCGTCTATCCTAGGGCATCACCCAAAATTGGGCCAAATTCGGATTCCACCCGAATTCGACACAAAACATAATGTCAAAGTCTCTAAACTCACCCAAACTAGTTCCAACTTCCTCCTACGGGTAGCCTAAGGGTCTAGGAAGGTTCTAAATATTAATTACACTATAAAAAAATAATTACAAGGGGGAAAATTAGGATTTACCTCTTGGGAGTTGGAATCCCAAGGCCAAAGTCTCACAACCCCTAGAAATCAACTCCCTCAAGCACCAAGCCACCAACTCTAGCTTCCACACTAGATCTAAGCTCCTCACAGCTAGGTTAGGGAAAATGCAAGGTTAGGGCTAGCATAAAGAAGAAGGAATGGAAGAAAGAAGAAGAAAAATGGAAGAAAGACTTACTTGGAGAAGGAAGGAAGAAGAAAGAAGAAGTGGAGAAGAAGAAGAAGAAGAAGAAGAAGAAGGAAGAAGTGAAGAATGAAGAGAGGGGGAGAAGAAGCTGCTGTGTGCTGGTTCTCATGGGTGTGGGGGGGTAGGTAGGCCGGCCAAGCAAGTATAAAGGGGTTACACAAGTTCCACATTCCCAAAACGCCCCTACTCACTTGGTTTCGGGTTCCGGGTTCCAAAAGCACTCAAACTAGTTCCAAATCTCTCCCACTAACCACCTAAAAATAAAATAATAAATATAAGACCCAAAATAAGTCTCACAGGGGTGTGGGCTGGGTCGGACATGGGTCCACTAGGGTCTGACATGGGTCCAGGCTAGCCAAAATCCTAAAACAATCAATAAAAATATAATACAATCAATAATTAAATATAATTACAAATAATTATAAATAATATACAATTAAGTAAATTAAAATAAAAAATACCCGGCTCTGGAAATGGGGTGGTGACAGACGGGGTGCGCGGGCGCGTCGGCGGTTGGCGGACGCGAGTGGTCGCCAGAGGTGGTCAGCAACTGCAGCAGTAGCGGCAGTAGTCGCAACAGCAGCAACAATAGTAGCAGGGTAAAGAGAGGAGTAGAGGGAGATGGAGGAGAATAGGAGAATAAGTAGAAATAAAGTAGAGGAGGAAGTGGTGTTGGTGTTAAAAGGAGTTGGTTGTCTTGGAAAAAGAAAGAGAAAGGAAAGAAAACATGTCCTTTCGAAACAGAAGAAGGGATATGGGATTGCCAGCAAAAAAGTTCAATGCTTAGTTATTAAAGAGGGGACTATTTTGGTGGGGATTTAGAAATCAAGGGTTTGTTGGTTTCTCCCTAGTGTTGTTTGGTTTAACCATTAAAATCCCTCAAAAATGTGAATTTGCAATTAGATCAAAACTACAACAAATAAATTGCATAAACATATGTACTTATATATAAATATATCAAATGAAATAGAATAAAATAATAAAATAAAAATGCAACTATAAAAAATACAAAGAAAGGAACTCATTGCTGGGCTGATCAAAATCACCGGTGTTGAAGGCAAGATTCGCCCTACACGACGATCTGCCCCCAGGATCCTGCAAGTTCACACGAGAACTTTTGGAACGCTCTAAGTCACCTTCGGATCACTTCAAAATTACTATTGAAGAGGGAAGATCTGGGCCGCACATGCACTGGTGCTGTCAGTTTTTCCAACAACTCAAATGAAAGAGAAGCTCCTCTATATATATAAAAAATTAGCACATATGCGACAAGAGAAAGCTCGTGACGCATATGCGCCATTCGACCAGACACCAAGCCGCATGCATTGCCGGAGCCGCTTGCGTCGCCGCCACCACCACCGGTCACGCTGCTCAGAGAAGCGCCGCCAAACGCCGAAAATAGATGCCACTGTGTACAGACACCCGCGTGTTGCATATACCGCATGTTCCGGAAGGCACGGGTAACCATGCGCCGCATGCGCCATCAACAAAAAATTATTTTCCCTCCACAACAGACTCAACACCTTGCCGCATATCGATTTGGCTACATGGCCATGGCCGCATGCGCTCCTATCCACTTGGGCACCAGGCCGCATGCGATCTTGGAAGCATGGCGATTGAGCAAGCAACTCGCGCATAAAAGGAGCGCATGAGCGCCATACGACGAGGTTGTCCTGTCAGCTTGGGCACTAGACCGCATGCGCTCCTGGACGCATGGTGACTAAGCAAGCAACTCGCACATAAAATGAGCGCTTGAGCGTCATGCGACGTGCTAAGTGCAAAGTGCGCCAACAAAGCGCTACTTTGCGCCCTTGAGCCCGAGTCCCTAAGCCCAGCCCCTGCGGGACTTAGCTCCTAAGGGAAACATCTCAAATGTGGTAACAAAATAAAGATGGTCATAAAGAGGTTCACACTTAATCCATCTAGGAAAGTCAACCCATATGGGCCACCATCCCATGTGCATATATCAATACTAAGCAAAACTATATATTGAGATATACACATCGGTACCCAAATGTGGTAATAAAATAAAGATGGTCATAAAGAGGTTCACACTTAATCCATCTAGGAAAGTCAACCCACATGGGCCACCATCCCATGTGCATATATCAATACTAAGCAAAACTATATATTGAGATATACACATTGGTAGTTTTCCAATGTGGGACTAAAACTCCCAAAACAAAGTGGAAAACACCAACAGTTTGCAGGTCTTTTCTAACTTCAAAGTATTAGACGATGTCATTAGCTGACATGTTGATTATTGAAGAACTGAAAATCACTGATATCATGGTTCATGCAAAGTTGAGCATGGTGACTAGTAAAAATCAACATAACAATTGTATTTTTAGAAATATATATATACAAGATTTTACATTAGATTTTTCTTGTTCCTCAGCTTCCAATTTTTGTACCTTTGTAGAAATTTGATGTCTATACATTGGTCAAAATTGTCCAGTTATCTTATATCAAATAATTACAGTATTTCATTTGTTGCAACAAAATCAAGTCTACGTTGCTCCTATTCGTATTAATATATATATGAAAATTAGAAATGTATTTATTGCAATTTATTATTTTTAATTGTAAGCTAGGGTCGCGTTTTCTAGATAAAATTTTTGGCTATGCCATTCGATATTGGTTCGGAGTTTCATGATTAGTGGAAGGACACATCAAACACTAAAATGACGAGCTGGGTTCATTCTGATACTACTTGGTCTTCTTCTTGATGGTCTTTTGTTTCCCTATGATGAACCTTTGGGCGAGCGGTCTCGCTGATGAAGAATGATACTTAAGCAACTTATAACTGTGTAGTCTCGCTGATGATGAATAATACTTAAGCAACTTATAACTGTGGTAAGCTAGCGACTCACCAACACAGTTATAAGTCATAGTGTTGTTCGAGTCTGTATGTATGCTTTTCTTTATTTCTCATCGGCTTATCGGTTGTTCGGGTCTGTATGTATGCTTATCGGTTATTTGGACTTATTTAATTAATTATTTTTAATGAAACGTGGAAGAATTTATTCTAACGATTTTTATTTAAGGGAACGTTTGGTATGTGCAAAATACCATATAGCTAGAAATCCTATATTTTTAAAAATTAAATATCAAGTAATTAAATTAAATAGAAAATATATTTTCATGTTTGATGACTATATAAATACTTCCGAAAAAATAAAAAAGTATAAAAAAACTTAAAATAAAAATGGTAAGGATTAAAAAATTGAGAAAAAAAATTCTTAAAAAAACAAAAAACAAAAAAATATTCTTAAAATTTGGAAAAAAGATGAGAGAAAAAAAAACACTCATGCATCTTTGCCAAATAAGTAGGTTGCTGAGAAAGTGGAGAAAAGAAAAGAAAAAGAAAAAAAAAGTATATTGACATAATTTGTTTCTCTTGGGAGCCGTTTGGCTACTAGAAAGTTATCATTAAAATTCGAAACTAGTAAAACGTCTTCCCAGTTTTCATTTGATATATGTTGTTTTGTTTGTAGAAAATAAAGTTTCGCAACTTTCGTCACATAAGCATAAATGTAAATTCATTTTGAGATATTTTGAAGCTTTGTTATATTAGCATATGGTCCCAAATTTATATTCTTTTAATTTTAACATGTTATAATATTGTTGTTCTAATTTTTCTATTCTATTTTATACGCAAACAAATAATTCTTTTAGTTTGAAAAATGTATTTTCTTTGGTTTATAGAAACTAAAAAAGAAATTATGCTTCCATCTTTCAAATAATTTTAACAGACTTTTATTTTGTCTTATAATCCAAGGCTGAGACGTTTTAGGTCAAGTTTGGTTTGCGAAAGCATGACGTTTACTTTTCTATGTTTAGATGTCAAAGAGATCGATGGAGGAAATGAAATAATTCCCAATAAAAATAGTAATAAGTGCTATATACATCGTAATTTTTCATTCCGTCTGTGTCTTATATATCTCGTGGCATCATTTTATTGATTTTTTTTGGGGTGGTTCGGACGAACGGAGTCAATAGGGGGGTGGCAGCTGGCGAGACACAGACGGGATGAAAAATGTAGTATATTTAGCATTTCTTAAGAAAAATATGGAAAAAAAAATAGTCCTTCCATCCAACAAATGATTCACTTTTCTTTCTTGTTTCTTTGATATTTTCAAACATCTAAAAATAAAATCGATAGGATTTAAAATTTTCCAAAAAAAAGTAAAAAAGTAAAAAATATATATATATATATATTTTTCTCTCTATTTCGCGAACCAAACGATGCCTTGATGTAAGCATTAACAGGAAAAGAGCAAGAACTCAACATTTGAGAAACTTATTTCACAACACCAGCATGTGCTTCTGCAGAATGCAAACATCAAATCTTAAAGTGGCGTCAACTAAATATTTTACTTTGTTCCGATCATTACGGTGCACTGGCACAAGTAAGACCTAATTCATCAAAGTTTGATATATATATATATATATATATATATATATGTATATATATATATATATATAGCATTAAGGCTCCCTAATTGAGCAAGGCCTTGAGTGATTCTAGCTGGGATTTGCCTCTCGGACCCTTCTTCCTCACGTAGAGGCGATACTCCTTGAACGTTGTATGTGGATAAAGAGCCGGACTGCTCGGCGTCACGAGCTCCTCGGCCGGTCCGATCACTGCGTCCATGTCGGGGTTGTAGAAGAAGGCTACAGAGAGGCGCTCCTCCGTCGCGTTAACGATCACTCGGTGCTCCACGCTCTTGTATATCCCGTTGCTTATCACCTGAGAAATATTTATGAGAATGCTGGTTTTAAGTACGAATGGCTGACCCTTGCTATTCGAAGAGTACTGGAAAGCTAATCAATGCACTCCATTTATTGAACATGATCTATGGTCGGTCCATGACCCCTGGATGCCGAAGATGTCCACAGCGGACTTAAGAGCAGAACTGCTAAAACTCGCTACCCTCAAAATTTGAAGCTAAAGAAGGAAAATTGAAGAGCAAACTTAAAATGAATAATGGGACCATGAAAATTAATTAAGCGAGCATGGCTTGATCTGTTTAAGTGTTGCGCCGACACAATACCTAATTAATTTTCAAATAATTAAACAGATTAATTCAGATCGAGAATTCAAGAACTAAAATTAATTACCTGAATCTGATCGGCAACGTTGATGACGAAGGCGTTGGGAGCAGGATTAACGGTGAACCATGCCTCGCCCTTGCGGACCTGGAGGCCTCTGACGTGCTCGTCGGAGAGAAGCACCGTGAGAATACCGACGTCGGAGTGCGGAGACAGGCCGAGCGCGAGATCCGGCCGCGGACACTTTGGGTAGTAGTTCACCCTGACGCCAGCGCCACACCCGCACCCGAATGCCCTCTTCAAGAACTTATCGTCGAACCCTAGGCTCCTCGACAGGACCTCCAGCAGCCTCTCGCTTAGCTTCTCCACCTCCCGGCTATATTCTTCCAGTGTTTCCCTTCAAACATTATATATATATATATATATATATATATATATATATATATATATATCAGTTTAAAAAAATTTAATATAATAAAAAAGACAATTCAACGATTGTTATTTCAGAATAAAAGATACAAACATGCAATAAGTGGGGAGCGTAGGCCATTTTTCATAGTTTCTAGCTGTGTCAGGGAGGACTTGGAGGAAGTAGTAGTCGCCCCAATCGAGAGCCGAATCCTTGTCGACACCGAGACGGCTGCCGTAGCCCTCGTAGGTGTCGGGATTGTTGGCGAGCTTCTTCTTCTCCTCCATGGGGAGGGCGAAGAACTCCTTCCACACCTTCCTCATCCTCTCCGTGAGCTCGGAGCTCACGCCGTGGTTCACCACCTGGAAGAAGCCCCACTCCCTGCATGCGTCCGACACGGCCTGCATGGTGGCGGCTCTGCTCTCCTCCGAGCCGTCGACCAGGTCCGCAATGTCGATGACAGGGATATTGTTCGAGCCTCCTCCTCCTCCTTCGACGTCAAGTTCTTCTGCGGCGGCCGGGCGTTGGGAAGGAGGCTTGACGTACCTCTCGGGGATCACGGTGGCGCCGCTTTCGGACAGGGATTGGACCGCGACGATCGGCTCCGGCCATTCTAGAGGGAGGTCCATGGATGCTTTCTGTAAACCCCAAATTTGTGAAGTGGGTGCAGCTGAAGAAAATTTCTATGGGAGGAGTTTTAAGAAGAAGGGAATTAAATGCGAAGGATAGACATCAACAAGCGGAGCTATTTATAACGGTTGGACGTGCAGTTCCATTTTGTGAATCTTTTGTTTGTATATAGTTCGCTTTAGCGGTACAATTAATTTTATTTTAGCGGTACAATTTATTTTGTTTGTATATAATTTAATTTTACTTTAGCGGTACAACTTGTTGCATGTGATGTTTGTCTTTTAATTAACCCTCCTTTTTTTTTTTATAATCTAAATCAGATATTGTTGATGTTGTTCATTTTGCTTTGGGAGTTTTAGTATCACATTGAAAAATCATCAATGTGTATATCTCAATATATATTTTTGCTTATTATTGGTATATGCACATGGGGTGGTGGTCCATGTGGGTTGACTTTCTTAGAGAAATTAAGTATGAAGTTCATTATGACAATCTTTATTTTGTCACCATCTTTGAGAAGTTTTCCTTTGGAGTTAAGTCGGCTTACAGACTCGGACTCAATAGCACAAAGTGACGCTTTGTTGGGGTCATGCGGTAGGTGCCCATGCAAGGGTCATGCGGCCAGGTGTCCATGCGGTCCGGTACGCATGCGGCCATGAGCCCATGCGGCCAGGGGCGCTATGCGACCTGAAGCTATGCGGCCAACAAGTTAGCTTGAGCGAGTCAAGTGTGGAGGGACCACGAACTGCTATTGGCTGTTTGTTTGATGCGACGTTGTCTTCTCTGTGCAGTACAGCGCGCAGACGACACAGGCGGCTCGTGGCTCTCTGTGCCACGCGGCTGCAGCTTTTTTTTTAGGCGGCTGCAGCGGCTCGTGGCTAAAGAAATTTGTATTACTAAACTCAACTGGCTCTTGTGGTTAATGAAAAGAGGTATAACATCACTGGCTAGACAGATGTCTCAGACGTGCACAAAGGCTCGTACGTATCGTCAGACATCTAAAAAAAAATTGTATTTTTCTTTGAAATTTTTTTATACATAATTACCTATTTATCTTTATTAATTTAATAAATAATTTTAATTACTCTAATTAGATAAAGACATATTTAGAAGAATAAAATATTTACGGTAAAGTGGCCAACTTTCCTTTTTATATATAGTGTTTTTTTCTGTGGTTGAATAGTAATCTAATTATTGACTAAAAATTTACTTAACATTGTTAAATCAGTTTTCTTTTTTGTTTACGCATGAGATTGATTCAAGAGGTTTAGATATACATGGCCAAAAAAAAAATTATGAGGAATGGATTATTAGCTATCAAAATTAATGAGATAAAAACATCATCCATTTATGCACACTGTCACATGATATTCACATCCATGCATAAAAATACTGGTCCTAAATTAAAATTTGATTCTGAAATGGGAAGGATGCATGTGATACAAAGTTTATGAAATGAGATACACATGTTTTCATTAGCAATGTATATATATCAGAAAATTTACTGTAACAAAAATATTTTTAAATAAAATACAAAAAAAACTATTTAAAAAAAATTACATTAACCAAAGCTTTCGTCATCAAAAATGACGAAAAAGCAACAAATTAATTTTTAATCAGTTTTTGCATATTTTTGCCATCACAGTTGGCAAAATTGAACAAATAAATGTTCACGTGGCATAGCAGGCTGATGGCTGACGTGACGTCAGATTTTTGCCAACTCTGTTGGCGAAAATCAAACAATACTGAGGTGGCGTCAGAATTTTGCCAACTGTTGGCGAAAATCGATCGATCAATGCTGACGTTGCGTCAGATTTTTGCCAACTGCGTTGGCGAAAATATGACAACTCTTGTTCGGGTTGGGACGGTTCGCTCGTAGTTCAGGTGGGTTGATGAGTGGTTGGAGATATTTAATATGTTTGACCGCGGTTTAAGAGGGTGGGTGGTTTAATAGGGTGGGTGAGTGGTTGGTGAGCGGGTTGTATAAGGAGGGAGGAGGAGTAGTGAATCCACAGAAGAGTTTCTGTGTTATTCGTTTGTAGTGAGGAGAGTCTATGTTATATTAGTGGAGTGGAGGAGAGTCATTTGGAGTGGAGTGGAGTGGAGGAGAAAGTAGAGAAGCAGTAGCAGAGAAGGAGAAAAAGAAGAGAGAGGTTTGATTTGTAATATTTTTTTAATTATATTTGTTCTAAATAGTTGTTTCATTTTAGTAGCCATAATTAAATTTTATTATAAGGTTTAATTCCTAATCTTAGTCATAATTATAATTGTAATCCTCGTCCTAGTAGCCATAATCATTTAGTATTAACTATATTATTAAATATTTTATTATAATTGTTAGCATGAAGAAGACAGAAAAAATATTTTTACAAAAATCGAATAATATAGTATTAGTGTTCATATTTAGCATGTTAATCATTTTTCTAAATAGTTGTATCATTTTAGTTTTGATAGTTAATATTCTTAATTAATTTTAGTATGATGGAAGAAAAACTATTAATTTTAATTTTAATTTTAGTTATAATCTAATACTACTCTTTAGCAAAATAGTTATGATTATACCCTAATCATAACTATTTTGCTAATCCTAAGTAGTTAATGTTAGTATTAGTGTTTGTACGTAGTTAGTGTAAGTGTTACTACGTAGTTAATGTTATGGTTATAGTTAAAATGATTATGATTTAGGTTAGGAAACACTAACACTAACCATAAACCTAACTATAACCCTAATCATTTTAACCATAACCATAAACCTAATTATAACCCAAATCATTTTAACATAACTATTTTTCTAATCCTAATATCATTACTAACACTAACTATTTTAACCATAACCCTAAGTTTAGCCAAACCGAAAATTTTATGGAAAATTAACCTTAACCATAAACCTAACCCTACCATTTTTCTAATCATAATCCTAATACTAATACTAACCGTTTTAACCATAATCCCAAATATTTTTATAACCCTAATACTATTACTAATACTAACTATTTTAACCATAACTCTAACTTTAGTAGAAATCTTAACCCTAATCTTAATATTTTTTGAATCTAAATCATAAATAACATTTTACAGATGAATATCCAAAATGATGGACGTATTCCGGGAGGGCCTACCACTGATATGATTATCCAGCAGCGTGAGTCGCACATTTCTAGTTTAGTATTTTCTGGACAGGTAAATTAAAATTTAATTATTTTAATCAATATTATTTATTTATTTTTACATGTCTAATAATAAGATCGTTTATATATTAGCAATATGATTGTCCTGAAACTATACGAGCACGAGAGCATGTCTCATGGCGTTATGAGAAGGAAGTTGGGTACTGGATGTTGATTGAAGAACAATATGCATTGGTGAACGTATGTGGTTTTGATTATATTGATCAGATACATTTTCTATGTCACGACAGAGACTTGATCTTTAGTTTAGTTGAGCGGTGGTGGCCCGGAATAAATACCTTTCAGTTATCATTTGGAGAAATGACCATTTTGCTAGTAGATGTGGCAAATATCTTAGGATTACCTATTACGGGTGAACTTATAGTATTTGATGATGATTAGTCATTTTGCGGCAAAACTGTGATTATGCGGTACTTAGGCGTGGAGCCGCCTAACATATATGGTAAAAGTTTTGTGACGCTTGCGTGGCTCCGTCACAACTTTATGCACCTAGATCGTATTGGTGAGGAAGAAATCATAGTGGATGCGAATCGGATAATTATAACATTTAATGTTATTATTTATATAATATATATTTTTATTTAGTTTAACTGATATTATTTTCAAATTTTCTTTTCAGATCCATGCTTGCACCAGGGCCTACTTACTAGGTCTAATCACGGAGAATAAGCTGTTATCCAGTGTGAAAAAATATTATTTTCATCATTTACTCCAACGACCCAATTATAAACATCTATGTTTTCAGCTTTAATTTTTTTTCAAACAATAGTTCGTATCGGTTTCAGTATAATATCTAGCAATGTAGTCTAAACTACGTTAAAAATGGGAAAACCTGAAGACTTTTTTCAATTTTTGTTTAAAATATTGAATACAAAAAAATGAGCCAATTTTGGAAAGATATCACGCATAGCCCTTATCAATCCTTTATGTTTATCTGATATAAAAGAAATTGTATTTCATGCATCAAAATATTTTTTAAAAGATTTTCTCAAACCATTTAAAATCCAACTCCAAGAATCAGTATTTTTACTCTCAGCAACAACACAAGCAATTGGATATAATTGATAATTTGGATCATGAGCACAAGCAATAAATACAATATCTTGATATTTAGAGGAAAGAAAAGTAGCATCAGTACTAATCACAGGTATACCTCCCCTTAAAAATCTATCAATGCATGCCTTAAAACAAATAAAAAATCTTGGAAATCTATTGTATTTTGTAGTTTGTATAAAACATTGGCTACCTGAATTTGTCTCAATAATTCTTTAACCACATTCTTTAAGACTACTATATGCATCAATATAACTACCATTTATTTCAGATAGAGCAAGTTTCCTAGCTTTCCAAGCTTTACAATATTTAATATATATTTTGTGTTCTCTATATATATCATTTACAACATGCGATGGACTATACGACTGATTATCTCGAATTTTATCAATAATCTAATTTTTAACCCATGTAGTAGTAATTAATGGATGAGAACCTGTTGTAAGTCCACATAAACAAGAATGTACATTCTCTAGCGTAGAAATAGCAAATATTCACCTTCACCAACGGCTTTAGCGTATACTTTCCAATTACAACTTTAATCGTTACATTTATATACAATCCCACTAGCATTGTTTAAAGTAGCATGACAAGTAAAATTATGTGCAATTGATATATCACTAATAAAATATCTAAATTCAGAACGATTATCAAATTTTCTTCCAATGTATAATACAGAAATGCTAACACTATCGACATTGCCATCAAATTCATCATCTAAATTTTTAATTAAATCATCATTATTTTCATCGTCATTATTACTATCATCTACTATATGTTCTTGTTCAGTAAATAAAATAAATTGATGAGAAGAACTAGGGGTAGTATTAACTTAATTAGCAACACGAATACTACTTACAATATTAATTCTAGGTGGTGGTGAAGTTACATAAATATTAATGTACGTTGATTGTACATTAACTTCGAGAATAAATTTACATGCTTGTTCACTAACTAACTTTATACAATTAGTTAAAATAATATGTACCAATATAAATTCATAACCAATAGAATATTTCTCAACAATTTGATTACGTAAACTATCAAATGAAATATTTTGATCAATTAAAAAAAATTCAGTTAAGCGTCCTTCATAAACTAACTCATTTAGCACACCTCCAATTGAACATAGTATTGTTAGAATTTGATCCATGACAAGAGAGTGAGCTTCTAAATACAGTGAGTGAGCTTCTAAATACAGTGAGTGAGCTGAACTAGCTTCTATTGAGTAAGAAATCACCTTCTGTTGAGTAAGAAACGAATAGAAGAAAAAAAATTGAAAGTATGTGTGGGTTGAGTAAGAAATGAATAGAATGAGAGAAATTTATAGATATGAGAAAGAAAGAAAGAAAGAGTCATTGTCAAAATATAAAGATTACAGTATGAATGTTAAAAAAAACTTTCATAAGTGACCCAAAAAAAAACAAAAAAAAACCAAACCCAACTATCTCAAAAAAACAACCAAAACAAATCATAAACATAAAACCCAAAAACAAACCCAAACCAAAAAAACAGATGGCCAAATTTTTGCAATCACAGATGGCAAAAATATAAATAAATTTTTTTTTATATTTTTTCCATAATTTTGCCATCACTTATGGCGGAAGCTTTTGTAACTTCTAATTTACCAAAATTTCTTTCGTTTCAGCTAATTATTTTAAAAAATATTATTGGTACAGTAAATTTTCTGTATAGATATCAAGAAAACCTTGTGTCATACTTATCATTATTTTTAGGAAAATGATATTTGAACAGCATTATTGACCCACGGTTTTGGCCCGTACGTCACATGACACAATCCTATTGGTCCCTCCTATTTGCTCGGATCCGCCACCGGTTGACCTGCCAATGGGATGTTGACACATGGTGGACGGGCTAAAACTGCAGACCAATTATGTGGTTCACGTAGCATTGTTCTTATTTTTATTAATGTTAATTGTTTTGAAATAGTATGGCTGTCGTTTTTGACCTTGTTTTGGTCTATGAAAAATGAATCTCTTTTTCTTTTTCTTTTTCTTTTTCTTTTTCTAGCATATACCATTTTTGCCATAAAAACAAATAAAATCGACATGTGCCAAGTTATTCTTGCGGCTTAATCAAATATGGTAGAACCAGAAGTTGAAGTCAAGATCAGGAGTTCACACAAAAGTTCTCTCACTGATGTACCTCGATTCCAGCGAACAACTTATAATATGATTCTGATAACAACTTGCTTGTACAAGATAACAAAAGAATCAGAAAAATAAACTTCTCGTTCTTCCTTGCAATCGCAGTTGCAGACGGAGAAAACAGAGTTACAATACAAAGAAGGGAAGAAGAAGAAGAAGAAGAAGAAGAAGAAGAAGAAGAAACTCTGCTTGCTCGGGTGATGAAGATCACCATTGCTCAAAGCAAGATTTGCCTCAAAACGATCTGCTTTCAGGAACCAGCAAGTTCACGAAAAACTTTTGGAACGCTCGATGTCACCTCATGCTTGGACTCGCACGAACTTTCTTGACTTTAATGACGGTAGCAACAACTCTATGCGTCTCCTCTATTTCGATAGAAGTCCTCAATAGAGGCACGAAGAGAGTATTTATAAAGGAGCGAAGCCGCAAATTAGTTACGAAAAGATAAGAACCAAATAACTGCAAATCCTATAAAGATAGGCACAAATTAATTCAAATTCCACAAAAAATGGATCTGAATAACTGACCTTATCTTTCCATAACCATTCAAATATATTCGATAGCAGCGGCCACGCAAGCAACCGCTCATGCGACAGCGCATACGGGCGCACATAACCAAGCACATCAAATGTGCACAAGCGTCATGTGTCGATGCTGACGGCTAAGTGCAAAGTGCGCCAATAAAGTGCCACTTTGCGCCCTTGAGCCCAAGTCCGAGTCCTAGTGCCATTTTGCGCCAATAAAGTGCCATTTTTTACCCTTGAGCCCAAGCCCTTGCGCACTTTGGCTTAGCTCCTATGGAATAAATTCCAAGAGCATGACAAAAAAGCATAAATGCTTTCATTGAGAAGTTAAAATATTTTTTCTCCTAATAAAACACTCCCACATAGCACCCATGTGCCCCACCACACCCCATGTGCACACCTCAACTCATACAAAGTATTATATTGAGATACTCACTTGGTGGTGTAGCCAATGTGGGACTATTTTTCTTAGTCTAAAGGAAGCAACACCAACAATCCCCCATATATCTCAATATATGGGTTGAGCGTTCCTCATAGTGACTATCAATTATGTATTAGGATAGATGTCGCTCTAACTTAAATCTTTCTGCATGGGTCAAATATCAGTATGATACAAGAATGGACTCGGCCTTGAATTTTGCACCATAGCTGTAATTTTTTCCACTCTGACATCATTTGTGCTTCCGGTTGCACATTAAAGGTCATGTGCGTGCATGGTTTTGTTGTATGTATCTTGGACGTCTACAAGTTTACCCTCAAGAGACGGCCTATATTTCTTTTCATACACTCTAGGTGAGTTCTTTTCAAGAGTCATTGGCATGAAGCCTTGCGCTTCCACTATGACATAACCCAAAGTCGAGGACCCACCTGTAAACCCCCTGATTTTTTAAATTTTAAAAACTGGATTTTTCACAATTTTCTGGAATTTTCTGGGATTTTTCTGTAATTTAAAAACAGGGTTTTAATTATTCAATAATTTTTAATTGATAATAAACAATATTAAAATATTATGAAAATAATATTTTTGGATGTAAAATGAAAAACTGGACTTAGGACAATTTTTCTGGAATTTATTGGGCCCCGGACCTATTTTTAAATGCCTAAAAAGTATTTACCTATTAATTAATTAATTATTAAATTAATTACTGATTTTATTAAATTATTATTTTTATTATTGTTATTATTATTATTAATTTTATTATTTACCTCGGCCCGGCCCACTGGGCCCAAATCCAGCCCGGCCCAACCTCGGCCCAGCCCACCCCGGCCTAGCGGGTCGGGCGGGTCGGCCAGACCCGAACCCGACCCGACCCGGCGTACCCCCCACTCCCCACGACCGGCTCCCTCGTCCCGCGTCTCCCGGCGCTCCGGCAGCCCACTCGGCCACGCGCCGCCCAGCCCGCATCCCCCTCCGCCTCGCCCGGGCCACATCTCCCCTCTCTCCGCCTCGCCCGGCGCTAACCGCTCCCCCCAGCCTATTTAAACCCTACCCCTCGGCCGACGACCCCACTCCGCCACCTCGCTCCACCACCGGACCGCCACGACGCCGCCCGCCCTCGCCGACGACCACCCGGCTCCTCCCTCCTCTCTCCTCCCCTCACCGTCGAGCCCCGGCGGCCGTAGCACACAGCAGCGGCAGCAGCAGCAGCTCGGATAGCCGCAGTGCCGCCCTCCGGCCGCCGCGTGCCCCCAAGCCCGCCGCGCCGCCTCCGCCTGGCCCAGAGCGCCGCCCCCGGCCGCCCAGCCGCCGTCTCCGCCGTCCCCGCCGCCGGCAGTATCCCAAAACCCTAACCCTAAACTGAATTCCTGTGTCCGACTGTGTCGGACACATGTCGAACACGATTTGGCCCTGATTTTCGGGTCCCCTTCAGGTGCGTGTATCTTTTTGCTCGTAGCTCCGTTTTCGATTCCGTAAATTGCGTTGCGAAGCCTGTATGACCCTCTCGGTGTCCGGATAAACTGTTCGGGGCACCGCGTCCTGTGGTGATCGCACACCGCGATCCAAAAACAGGAAAAACCAGACCCTGTTTCACCCCGGAACTGAGTACGTCCCGCCAAACGGGACGACTTGGTCGCGTGCGGTCTTCACAGATACGTGCGCCTCGTCGATACGGACGTGTGGGATTTCGCAGAAGCTGATTCGGGTGTGCGTGCACACCGGAATCAACGCGTATCCGCGGACATCGTTCCGTATCCGTACTTTCTGGAACGCGCCCTAACTTTGTGTACACACGTCGGATCGAGACGAAACTTGCGCCATCGGACTCGTAGCGATACGCTGGTCCTGTGGGTCAAGTTTGGTTCGATTCTGAGAACGTTGACGAAATCGCGTGTCGTGGGCCCCACAGGCCCCGCTCGACGGGCGATTTTGTGATCGGCTCATCGGAATCCAAATCTGAAAGTTCCGTTGGGTTCGTATCAGCGTTTCTGACCTGTTGACACTAAGTTTGGTGAATTTGGAGACCTTTGACCCTGACGCGTTTTTCGGTGCAAAGCGGGCCCACCGGTGGACCCCGTTTTGGCCCGAAACTGCCGTTTCTGCCCTTGTCTCCAAATTGGACCCAAGGACAGGCGTTCCTAGCTGATTGATATTTTTTGGATTTGATGGTGATGTTTGTTTCAGCAATCGGAGTACCGCCTGCAATTCCAGCTGAAGTCAGAGCCGCAATTGGAACAGGAACCACAGGCAAGTGTACCTTGCCAAACACTGCAGCTTGCTAATTATTTTCTGGATTTAATTATGCAATAATGGACATGTAAAGATTGCCAAATCTCAGTAATTCTTGACATAGTATTTTACTTAAGTTCTTGTGGAATTAATTTTAAACTTGTTTTAACTGCTTAACCTAGGAAACGTGTGACGTGCTTAGTGTCCGATCTTAGTCGGGTGCCAACCCCGTACGCGGTGTTGGGTACGTCATTAGAGATGGACAATCGATACCCTTATTCTCGTACTTGTCCTATCAAGTACACCAGAACCCAGGACACTTGACACTATTTCATGAGACAGAGTCTTCCTGAGACATTCGAGGTAATTCTGTATAGGATGCATGTTTTATGACATAGACTTTACATTCTTAGACATTTGATTCATAGCTATCAGACTTGCTGCATTAGTTATAATCGTGCGTGACATGGACATGAGGCATCGTGGACATGAGACGTGGGATTACATTGGGTGGGGAGAGACACACAGACTACAGGCTGATATTATATATAAAACATAGTATATAACATAGTGTAGTTCATAGTTATTGCCGCTACCGGCTCCCCGACACAGAGCTTGTAGTGGCTTCAGCCTGAGTTCTAGTGCTGCTCTCATATTGCATATCACATAGTTGGTTACTTAGTTTACCCTGATGATTATTTTACTTGCTGCACCGTATTTATTTTGGCTTGTATTTTCTGTACCTTGCTGTCCCCTGAGGACCTGGATCCGGATTATGTCCCCAGGTACAGCTGAAGAGAACTACCCAGAGGTGTACGGTACCGGAGCACTCCTTGGAGCAGAACAAGGAACAGAGGACGAAGTATTGGCCGAAGACTTCACCTGAGCACCGGCTTCAGCTACTCAGTATTTCCATTTTCAGTATTTCAATTCCTGTCTATTTTTTCCTTAAATGTAACAGAATATTTCTCGGATTTGTTTCCCGAGATAACCTTATTTGATATCGCATATTTATTTTCATTGCATTATTTCTGGCATTTAATCTGTGTTTACCCTGTGGATGAGATTAGAATAACCTGAGACTTGTAACAATTGTCCTAACTCCTGTTAGACTACAGCTTAAGCATGCCCTGATGGATCCATTAAATTGGGTTGTCCATCGGTGCGTGCTGCTGGCCATTGCCACGCCTCACCAGTCCCTCGTCATTTTGGGACTGGGGCGTGACATGGTTTTTGTGGTGGCCCATGCAGGTCTACGACTAAATTGTTCGATTTCAACTTAGGGACCGAACAGGCCTGCAATAAGATAGGATAAGTCCTAGGATCTCATCCACCTGCTTGAATCGTTTTTGATATCTGTATCGCATTCGAATTAATTTATTGACTTGCATCTTGCCTTGATTCCTGTACGCCTCTTATTGGTTATTTTGGATACAGGGAAATGGACCCACAAGAATGCAACGAGACTCCCGTCGGAACACCACAAGCTACAGGTGTCACCTATGACGACGAAGTGACACCAGTCGGAGGAGTCCCCTCAACTCAACAGAGCCAGCAGGCAGGTCAACCTACCTCCAGATTTCGGCGTGATGATATTCCATCTCCGCCGCAGTTCATTCCACCAACGCCCGTACTCCCACAAGGACAGCCAATTGACGGGCAGCAGATATTCTAAATGATCTACGCGATGATGCAAGCTCAGCAACAAGTCCAACACGAGGCTCAGCGTCGCGAAGCCAATTTCTGGAGGGACAGCATCGTAACTGTACTGGAGCAGGCCAACCTACCAGCTCGACGACCATCTACAGGCTCAATCACTGACTTCCGCCAACTGAAGCCCCGTACTTTTTCTGGAAAAAAGGAGCCCACAGAAGTTCATGAGTGGCTCACCAACATACGGCATCAACTTGAAGCAGCTGAGCTTCCACGGGAACGTTGGATGACTGCCGTCCGAATGCAGTTGACAGGCAACGCGCACCACTGGTGGTTGTCTGAGGAGGCACGACTCGGACCAGACCGGGTCACTTGGGAAGAGTTCTCCAGACTCTTCCAAGAGATGTACATTCCGGCTATCGCTCGATCAGAACTGCGGGACAAATTCAATCGCCTCACCCAGGACTCTATGACGGTGGAAGAGTACAACGCAGAATTCATTCGTCTGAGCCGCTTCGCCCCAACCCTGATCCCGACAGAGGAAGAGAAGGCCGAGAAATTCTTCGACGGACTGAACATTGAGCTGCAGAAACTAATCGGATCCGTCGCACCTACATCCTACTCAGATGTTCTCGCTGCAGCCCGACGCTTGGAACGCGTCACCAGGAGGGAGTCTCGCCTCAAGCGGCCAATCACCTCAGCACCAGACAGAACATCGCCAGGAGAATCTGCAAAGAGATCTCACACGAACCAGCCACCGATGACAGCCTCGCAGACCCTTCCTACCTGTCACTACTGCGGCAAGATAGGTCATGTCGAGAGGGACTGCAGACGCAAGTTGGGATTGTGCCTGATTTGCGGCACCAATCAACACATAGCCAAGGACTGTCCCCAGCATCGAGATGGAGCACAAAGGGCAAACCAACCAGCTTTACCAGCACCGAGGCCACCTCTGGCACCTCAGGCGACACTCTTCCAGCAAGCCCAACAGCAGCAGAGGAATCTACCTCAAGGACGAGGACAAGCTTATGCGCTGACGGTGCAGGACGTTGATGCGAGTAAGTGATTTGTAGTTATCCGTTTCTAGTCTTGTTTTAGCTCGTGCCCGTTGGTTCGTGACCTCAGCCCCAACCTAGTAAATTGCAACTTGTTAATAACAACCTGGTTTTCATAAAAGTTGTAGATCTTTTGTTCTAACTAGATTTTCTGGAAGTGCATAACTTTCATTTTTAGGGAAACGGTATTTCCCTAAGTATCTTTGTAAACCCCCTGAATTTTTAAAATTTTAAAAAATTAGATTTTTCACAATTTTCTGGAATTTTCTGGGAATTTTCTGTAATTTAAAAACAGGGTTTTAATTATTCAATGATTTTTAATTGATAATAAACAGTATTAAAATATTATAAAAATAATATTTTTGGATGTAAAATGAAAAACTGGACTTAGGGCAATTTTTCTGGAATATATCGGACCCCGGACCTATTTTTAAATTACCTAAAACTATTTATTTAATTTATTAATTAATTTTCTGATATTATTTATTATTGATTTTTATTATTTTTATTTTATTTTCTTCGGCCCGCGGCCCGTTGGGCCGGCCCGGCCCAGCCCAACCCGGCCCAGACCCCGCCCAGCGGGTCGGGTCGGATCCGCACCCGAACCCGCCCGCTCGCCCGCAACCCGCCACGACCACCCCTCTCCCCCGCTCGGCCCGCAACCGCCCCGCGTCGCGCGCCGCCTCCGCCGCGCCCGCGCCGCGCTGCCCGCCACGACCCGCCCCACGTCGCCGCGCCCCTCGGCCCCTCCGCTCCGCCACGTCCTCCGCCTCTCTCGGCTTTCCCCCAGCCTCATCGCCGCCTATAAAAACCCCGACCCGGCGCCCTAACCATCCCCCACCACCACCGTCAGCCCCCTACGCCGCCAGCGCCGCCCGCCGCAGCTCTCCTCCCCTCCCCCTTCGTCTCCGGCGGCTTCCCCCACCGCCGGCAGCATCAGCAGCGAGCACAGCAGCGGCCCTCAGCGCCGTCTCCGGCCGCCGGCGAGTCCCCAGCCACCGCGAGCCCGGCCGCCCCGCCCAGGCCGTCCAGCCGCCGCCCCTCCGGCCAGCCCCGAGCCGCCCAACCGCCGTCCCCGCCGCCTGAGTCCAAACCCTAACCCTAATTCTCGGTTTCCGTGTCCGACACGAATCGGACACGTGTCGGACACGATTCGATCCGGTTTTTCGGGTCCCCTTCAGGTGCGTGTAACTTTTTATTCGTAGCTCTGTTTTCGATTCCGCAAATTGCGTTGCGAAGCCTGTATGACCCTCTCGGTGTCCGGACAGACTGTTCGGGGCATCGCGTCCTGTGGTGATCGCACACCGCGATCCAAAAACAGGAAAAACCAGACCCCGTTTCACCCTAACTTGGTGTACACACGTCGGATCGAGACGAAACTTACGCCATCGGACTCGTAGCAATACACTGGTCCTGTGAGCCAAGTTTGGTTCGATTCTGAGAACGTTGACGAAATCGCGTGTCGTGGGCCCCACAGGCCTCGCTCGACGGGCGATTTTGTGTTCGGCTCATCGGAATCCAATTCTGGAAGTTCCGTTGGGTTCGTATCCGCGTTCCTGACCTGTTGACACTAAGTTTGGTGAATTTGGAGACCTTTGACCCTGACGCGTTTTCGGTGCAAAGCGGGCCCACCGGTGGACCCCGTTTTGGCCCGAAACTGTCGTTTCTGCCCTTGTCTCCAAATTGGACCCAAGGACAGGCGTTTCTAGCTGATTGATATTTTCTGGATCTGATGGTGATGTTTGTTTCAGCAACCGGAGTACCGCCTACAATCCCCGCCGAAGTCAGAACCGCGAACATAGCCGGAACCACAGGCAAGTGTACCTCGCCAAAACTTGCAGTCTTGCTAAATAATTCCTGGACTTAGTTATACATCAGAGGGCAAGTATACATTGCCAAACCCTGCAGCTTGATATATATTTTCTTGGTTAATTTTGCAACAGTAGGAACATAAAAGCTTGCCAATTCTCTGATATTTCTGGTTATAGTGTTTTACTTGATTTCTGGTAGGTTCCCATGTAACTTGTTTAACTGGTTAACCCAGAACACCTGACACTATTCATGTGACGGAATTACCTGACATATACTGGGTGATTCCGTATATGTTACATTTTCATGTCATTTCCCGTTTAAATGCTTAGATTCTAGCCTGACTCGTTGCATTAGTTCAAACTTGCGTGACTGGTACCTGATATATTCTGGAACTGTGACGTGAGATTTCATGGGGTGGGGAGAGTATTGTCATATCAAGGCTGAATATAATATAATATAAATACTTATATCTGGCGGTGCCTTAGACTCTGATACAGAGCTTTGGTTCCTTACTGGCTCCTCGAGAAAATACTGCTATGGTTTCTTCGACACTGATCCTGTAGTAGTCAGCCTGAGTATGACTAAACTCTCACATGCATATCACTAGCTGGTTTATATATTTACCCTGCTGTCTATTTTATTGCTGCACTGCATATGTTTTGGCTTGTATTTTCTGTACCTTGTTATGTCCCCTGAGGACCTGGAATGGACTATGTCCCCAGGTATAGCTGCAGAGGACTACCTCGAGGTGTACGGTACAGGAGCACTCCTTGGAGCAGAACAGGGAACAGAGGACGAAGTAGTGGCCGAAGACTTCACCTGAGCACCGGCTTCAGCTACACAGTATTTTTCATTTTTAGCATTTTATTTCCTGTCTATTTCCTTAAATGTAATAGACTAATTCTCGGAATTGTTTCCCGAGATAACCTTATTTGATATTGCTTATTTCATTCCATTGCATTATTTCTGGCATTAATCTGTGTTATTCTGTGGATGAGATTAGAAAGGCCTGAGACTTGTAACATATTACTGCTAGACTACAGCTTAAGCATGCCCTGATGGATCCATTAAATTGGGTTGTCCATCGGTGCGTGCTGCTGGCCATTGCTCACGTGTCCAGTCCCTCGTCATTTTGGGACTGGGGCGTGACATGATTTTTGTGGTGGCCCATGCAGGTCAACGACTAAATTGTTCGGTTTCAACTTAGGGACCGAACAGGCCTGCAATAAGATAGGATAAGTTTTTAGGATCTCATCCACTTGCTTGAATCATTTTTGATATCTGTATCGTATTCGAACTAATTTGAACTTGCATCTTGCCTTGATTCCTGTACGCCTCTTATTGGGTATTTTGGATACAGGAAAATGGACCCACAAGAATGCAACGAAACTCCCGTCAGAATGCCACAAGCTACAGGTGTCACCTACGACGACGACGTGACACCAGTCGGAGGAATCCCCACAACTCAACAGAGCCAGCAAGCAGGTCAACCTACCTCCCGATTCCGGCGCGACGACATTCTACCTCTGCCGCAGTTTGTCCCACCAATGCCCGTGTTCCCACCAGGACAGCCAATCGACGGGCAGCAAATATTCCAAATGATCTACGCGATGATGCAAGCACAGCAACAAGTCCAACACGAGGCTCAGCGTCGCGAAGCTAATTTCTTGAGGGACAGCATTGTAACTGCATTGGAGCAGGCCAACCTACCAGCTCGACGGCCAACTACAGGCTCAATCACTGACTTCTGCCAACTGAAGCCCCACACTTTTTCTGGAAAAGAGGAGCCCACAGAAGTTCATGAGTGGCTCACCAACATACGACATCAACTTGAAGCAGCTGAACTTCCACGGGAACGCTGGATGACAGCCGTCAGAATGCAATTGACGGACAACGCTCATCACTGGTGGCTATCCGAGGAGACGCGACTCGGACCAGACCGAGTCACTTGGGAGGAGTTCTCCAGGCTCTTCCAAGAGATGTACATTCCTGCCATCGCCCGATCAGAACTGCGGGACAGATTCAATCGCCTCACTCAGGACTCTATGACGGTGGAAGAGTACAACGCTGAGTTCATTCGGTTGAGCCGCTTCGCCCCAACCCTGATCCCGACTGAGGAAGAGAAGGCCGAGAAATTCTTCGACGGACTGAACATTGAGCTGCAGAAACTAATTGGGTCCGTCGCACCAACATCATACTCGGACGTTCTTGCCGCGGCTCGACGCATAGAGCGCGTCACCAAGAGAGAGACCAGACTGAAGCGGCCGTCCCCATCCGCACCAGCCAAAGCAGCACAAGAGGAGTCTGCAAAGCGTCAACAAGTAAGCTCGCCACCAGCAGCAGCACCAAAAGCCTTCTACCTTCCTACCTGTTACCACTGCGGCAAGATAGGCCATGTCGAGAAGGAATGTAGACGTAAACTCGGTCTCTGCTTAGGCTGCGGATCCAGACAGCATGCAGTAAGAGACTGCCCCGAGCGTAGAGAAGGAGCACCAAGGGCGAACCAGCAAACTCCACCAGCGCCTCGAGCAGCACCCTACCAGCAAGCTCAGCAGCAGCAGAGGAATCTACCTCAAGGACGAGAGCAAGCTAATGCGCTGACTGTGCAGGAAGCCGATGCGAGTAAGTGATTTGTAGTTTTTCGTTCCTAGTCTTGTTGTAGCTCGTGCCTCTTGCTTCGTGACCACAGCCCCAACCTAGTAATTTGCAACTTGTAATCATAACCTGGTTTTCCTAAATAGTTATAGTTTTAACTAGATTTTCCTGGAAAGTGTATAACTTTCAATTTGTTAGGGAAACGGTATTCCCTAAGTATCTTGTGATGTGTTTTCAAACGATGCTTGCGACCGTGTCATCTCTGCTGACCGGTTATTCTTTGATTGCGAGGACGCAATCCTCTTAAGGGGGGTAGATTGTAAACCCCCTGAATTTTTAAAATTTTAAAAAATTGGATTTTTCACAATTTTCTGGAATTTTCTGGGAATTTTCTGTAATTTAAAAACAGGGTTTTAATTATTCAATGATTTTTAATTGATAATAAATAGTATTAAAATATTATGAAAATAATATTTTTGGATGTAAAATGAAAAACTGGACTTAGGGCAATTTTTCTGGAATATATTGGACCCCGGACCTATTTTTAAATTACCTAAAACTATTTATTTAATTTATTAATTAATTTTCTGATATTATTTATTATTGATTTTTATTATTTTTATTTTATTTTCTTCGGCCCGCGGCCCGTTGGACCGGCCCGGCCCAGCCCAACCCGGCCCAGACCCCGCCCAGCGGGTCGGGTCGGATCCGCACCCGAACCCGCCCGCTCGCCCGCAACCCGCCACGACCACCCCTCTCCCCCGCTCGGCCCGCAACCGCCCCGCGTCGCGCGCCGCCTCCGCCGCGCCCGCGCCGCGCTGCCCGCCACGACCCGCCCCACGTCGCCGCGCCCCTCGGCCCCTCCGCTCCGCCACGTCCTCCGCCTCTCTCGGCTTTCCCCCAGCCTCATCGCCGCCTATAAAAACCCCGACCCGGCGCCCTAACCATCCCCCACCACCACCGTCAGCCCCCTACGCCGCCAGCGCCGCCCGCCGCAGCTCTCCTCCCCTCCCCCTTCGTCTCCGACGGCTTCCCCCACCGCCGGCAGCATCAGCAGCGAGCACAGCAGCGGCCCTCAGTGCCGTCTCCGGCCGCCGGCGAGTCCCCAGCCACCGCGAGCCCGGCCGCCCCGCCCAGGCCGTCCAGCCGCCGCCCCTCCGGCCAGCCCCAAGCCGCCCAACCGCCGTCCCCGCCGCCTGAGTCCAAACCCTAACCCTAATTCTCGGTTTCCGTGTCCGACACGAATCGGACACGTGTCGGACACGATTCGATCCGGTTTTTCGGGTCCCCTTCAGGTGCGTGTAACTTTTTATTCGTAGCTCCGTTTTCGATTCCGCAAATTGCGTTGCGAAGCCTGTATGACCCTCTCGGTGTCCGGACAGACTGTTCGGGGCATCGCGTCCTGTGGTGATCGCACACCGCGATCCAAAAACAGGAAAAACCAGACCCCGTTTCACCCTAACTTGGTGTACACACGTCGGATCGAGACGAAACTTGCGCCATCGGACTCGTAGCAATACGCTGGTCCTGTGAGCCAAGTTTGGTTCGATTCTGAGAACGTTGACGAAATCGCGTGTCGTGGGCCCCACAGGCCCCGCTCGACGGGCGATTTTGTGTTCGGCTCATCGGAATCCAATTCTGGAAGTTCCGTTGGGTTCGTATCCGCGTTCCTGACCTGTTGACACTAAGTTTGGTGAATTTGGAGACCTTTGACCCTGACGCATTTTCGGTGCAAAGCGGGCCCACCGGTGGACCCCGTTTTGGCCCGAAACTGCCGTTTCTGCCCTTGTCTCCAAATTGGACCCAAGGACAGGCGTTTCTAGCTGATTGATATTTTCTGGATCTGATGGTGATGTTTGTTTCAGCAACCGGAGTACCGCCTACAATCCCCGCCGAAGTCAGAACCGCGAACATAGCCGGAACCACAGGCAAGTGTACCTCGCCAAAACTTGCAGTCTTGCTAAATAATTCCTGGACTTAGTTATACATCAGAGGGCAAGTATACATTGCCAAACCCTGCAGCTTGATATATATTTTCTTGGTTAATTTTGCAACAGTAGGAACATAAAAGCTTGCCAATTCTCTGATATTTCTGGTTATAGTGTTTTACTTGATTTCTGGTAGGTTCCCATGTAACTTGTTTAACTGCTTAACCCAGAACACCTGACACTATTCATGTGACGGAATTACCTGACATATACTGGGTGATTCCGTATATGTTATATTTTCATGTCATTTCCCGTTTAAATGCTTAGATTCTAGCCTGACTCGTTGCATTAGTTCAAACTTGCGTGACTGGTACCTGATATATTCTGGAACTGTGACGTGAGATTTCATGGGGTGGGGAGAGTATTGTCATATCAAGGCTGAATATAATATAATATAAATACTTATATCTGGCGGTGCCTTAGACTCTGATACAGAGCTTTGGTTCCTTACTGGCTCCTCGAGAAAATACTGCTATGGTTTCTTCGACACTGATCCTGTAGTAGTCAGCCTGAGTATGACTAAACTCTCACATGCATATCACTAGCTGGTTTATATATTTACCCTGCTGTCTATTTTATTGCTGCACTGCATATGTTTTGGCTTGTATTTTCTGTACCTTGTTATGTCCCCTGAGGACCTGGAATGGACTATGTCCCCAGGTATAGCTGCAGAGGACTACCTCGAGGTGTACGGTACAGGAGCACTCCTTGGAGCAGAACAGGGAACAGAAGACGAAGTAGTGGCCGAAGACTTCACCTGAGCACCGGCTTCAGCTACACAGTATTTTCCATTTTTAGCATTTTATTTCCTGTCTATTTCCTTAAATGTAACAGACTAATTCTCGGAATTGTTTCCCGAGATAACCTTATTTGATATTGCTTATTTCATTCCATTGCATTATTTCTGGCATTAATCTGTGTTATTCTGTGGATGAGATTAGAAAGGCCTGAGACTTGTAACATATTACTGCTAGACTACAGCTTAAGCATGCCCTGATGGATCCATTAAATTGGGTTGTCCATCGGTGCGTGCTGCTGGCCATTGCTCACGTGTCCAGTCCCTCGTCATTTTGGGACTGGGGCGTGACAATCTTGTGATGTGTTTTCAAACGATACCTGCGACCGTGTCATCTCTGCTGACCGGTTATTCTTCGATTGCGAGGACGCAATCCTCTTAAGGGGGATAGATTGTAAAACCCCTGATTTTTCAAAATTTAAAAACTGGATTTTTCACAATTTTCTGGAATTTTCTGGGATTTTTCTGTAATTTAAAAACAGGGTTTTAATTATTCAATAATTTTTAATTGATAATAAACAATATTAAAATATTATAAAAATAATAGTTTTGGATGTAAAATGAAAAACTGGACTTAGGACAATTTTTCTGGAATTTATTGGGCCCCGGACCTATTTTTAAATGCCTAAAAAGTATTTACCTATTAATTAATTAATTATTAAATTAATTACTGATTTTATTAAATTATTATTTTTATTATTGTTATTATTATTATTAATTTTATTATTTACCTCGACCCGGCCCACTGGGCCCAAATCCAGCCCGGCCCAACCTCGGCCCAGCCCACCCCGGCCTAGCGGGTCGGGCGGGTCGGCCAGACCCGAACCCGACCCGACCCGGCGTACCCCCCACTCCCCACGACCGGCTCCCTCGTCCCGCGTCTCCCGGCGCTCCGGCAGCCCACTCGGCCACGCGCCGCCCAGCCCGCATCCCCCTCCGCCTCGCCCGGGCCACATCTCCCCTCTCTCCGCCTCGCCCGGCGCTAACCGCTCCCCCCCAGCCTATTTAAACCCTACCCCCCGGCCGACGACCCCACTCCGCCACCTCGCTCCACCACCGGACCGCCACGACGCCGCCCGCCCTCGCCGACGACCACCCGGCTCCTCCCTCCTCTCTCCTCCCCTCACCGTCGAGCCCCGGCGGCCGTAGCACACAGCAGCGGCAGCAGCAGCAGCTCGGGCAGCCGCAGAGCTGCCCTCCGGCCGCCGCGTGCCCCCAAGCCCGCCGCGCCGCCTCCGCCTGGCCGCAGAGCGCCGCCCCCGGCCGCCCAGCCGCCGTCTCCGCCGTCCCCGCCGCCGGCAGTATCCCAAAACCCTAACCCTAAACTGAATTCCTGTGTCCGACCGTATCGGACACGTGTCGGACACGATTTGGCCCTGGTTTTCGGGTCCCCTTCAGGTGCGTGTATCTTTTTGCTCGTAGCTCCGTTTTCGATTCCGTAAATTGCGTTGCGAAGCCTGTATGACCCTCTCGGTGTCCGGACAAACTGTTCGGGGCACCGCGTCCTGTGGTGATCGCACACCGCGATCCAAAAACAGGAAAAACCAGACCCTGTTTCACCCCGGAACTGAGTACGTCCCGCCAAACGGGACGACTTGGTCGCGTGCGGTCTTCACAGATACGTGCGCCTCGTCGATACGGACGTGTGGGATTTCGCAGAAGCTGATTCGGGTGTGCGTGCACACCGGAATCAACGCGTATCCGCGGACATCGCCCTGTATCCGTACTTTCTGGAACGCGCCCTAACTTTGTGTACACACGTCGGATCGAGACGAAACTTGCGCCATCGGACTCGTAGCGATACGCTGGTCCTGTGGGTCAAGTTTGGTTCAATTCTGAGAACGTTGACGAAATCGCGTGTCGTGGGCCCCACAGGCCCCGCTCGACGGGCGATTTTGTGATCGGCTCATCGGAATCCAAATCTGAAAGTTCCGTTGGGTTCGTATCAGCGTTTCTGACCTGTTGACACTAAGTTTGGTGAATTTGGAGACCTTTGACCCTGACGCGTTTTTTGGTGCAAAGCGGGCCCACCGGTGGACCCCGTTTTGGCCCGAAACTGCCGTTTCTGCCCTTGTCTCCAAATTGGACCCAAGGACAGGCGTTCCTAGCTGATTGATATTTTTTGGATTTGATGGTGATGTTTGTTTCAGCAATCGGAGTACCGCCTGCAATTCCAGCTGAAGTCAGAGCCGCAATTGGAACAGGAACCACAGGCAAGTGTACCTTGCCAAACACTGCAGCTTGCTAATTATTTTCTGGATTTAATTATGCAATAATGGACATGTAAAGATTGCCAAATCTCAGTAATTCTTGACATAGTATTTTACTTAAGTTCTTGTGGAATTAATTTTAAACTTGTTTTAACTGCTTAACCTAGGAAACGTGTGACGTGCTTAGTGTCCGATCTTAGTCGGGTGCCAACCCCGTACGCGGTGTTGGGTACGTCATTAGAGATGGACAATCGATACCCTTATTCTCGTACTTGTCCTATCAAGTACACCAGAACCCAGGACACTTGACACTATTTCATGAGACAGAGTCTTCCTGAGACATTCGAGGTGATTCTGTATAGGATGCATGTTTTATGACATAGACTTTACATTCTTAGACATTTGATTCATAGCTATCAGACTTGCTGCATTAGTTATAATCGTGCGTGACATGGACATGAGGCATCGTGGACATGAGACGTGGGATTACATTGGGTGGGGAGAGACACACAGACTACAGGCTGATATTATATATAAAACATAGTATATAACATAGTGTAGTTCATAGTTATTGCCGCTACCGGCTCCCCGACACAGAGCTTGTAGTGGCTTCAGCCTGAGTTCTAGTGCTGCTCTCATATTGCATATCACATAGTTGGTTACTTAGTTTACCCTGATGATTATTTTACTTGCTGTACCGTATTTATTTTGGCTTGTATTTTCTGTACCTTGCTGTCCCCTGAGGACCTGGATCCGGATTATGTCCCCAGGTACAGCTGAAGAGAACTACCCAGAGGTGTACGGTACCGGAGCACTCCTTGGAGCAGAACAAGGAACAGAGGACGAAGTATTGGCCGAAGACTTCACCTGAGCACCGGCTTCAGCTACTCAGTATTTCCATTTTCAGTATTTCAATTCCTGTCTATTTTTTTCTTAAATGTAACAGAATATTTCTCGGATTTGTTTCCCGAGATAACCTTATTTGATATCGCATATTTATTTCCATTGCATTATTTCTGGCATTTAATCTGTGTTTACCCTGTGGATGAGATTAGAATAACCTGAGACTTGTAACAATTATCCTAACTCCTGTTAGACTACAGCTTAAGCATGCCCTGATGGATCCATTAAATTGGGTTGTCCATCGGTGCGTGCTGCTGGCCATTGCCACGCCTCACCAGTCCCTCGTCATTTTGGGACTGGGGCGTGACACCACCTCATTGTGGTGGCATCCACTGTAGCATGAGGTCCCAGCCTCTTTGTATTGCCAAACTACCCAGCATGAATCCTTGTGCTTTCTTGTAGTATTACGCCGCTGTGACATAACTTGCGTAGCCGAGGCTTTACCCTCTCTATGTACCTCTTGGTGGTGTCACACAACTATAACATGAGGTCACCGGCCTCTTTGTAGTGATGCCTACCACTCTTCATTTTATAGTATTAGGCCACCTGAATATATGCGGTGCTACGCCGCTGTGACATGGCTCGCGAAGCCGAGGCATTACCCTATCGAGGAACCTCATGGTGGTGTCACCCACTGTAGCATGGAGTCCTATGTTCCTTTGTAGTGTTGTGCTACCGTGCTCCTTGTAAAGCACGCCGGATATTCCAAATGCCCTAGAACTTATTAAGGCATCTAAGTCATCCTCCCACAGGACTTTGTTCTACTCAGATAACAAATAGCAGACAATAGTGGTTTTGGGTCCGTAACCCCTTAATGTCTCAAAGGACTATCCATTGTTCCTGATATTCTCCCAGTCAATGATCCTACTTTGAACCAAAAGCTAGATGCCTAGTAGATTTTTCTTTGAACTAATAGCATAAAACTTTATGGTAGAATTACAAAGACATAATATCATAATGTCTTCAAGCCCATTTTAATTGATGTGTTCTCGACCAGTTGGCGCTTGAGAACTTTGGTGAACGGATCGGCCCAATTTTTCTGGCTCCGAACATCAATCACGATAATGACTCCAGTCTTGATAAGATTATTCACTGCCATGTGCCTCAGGTGCACAATCCTCTTCTTACCATTGAAAAGGTTATATGATGCCACTGTTGTAGTCACCTGGTTGTCGTAGTATATCGGTACCGTCAAAATCTGTGTACCAACCATTGAAAGATCATACATGAGCTCTCGAAGCCACTATGCTTCATCCGATGCAACCGTCGGTGCATAGAACTCAGATTCCATCGAGGAATGAGAGATCATTGTCTGCTTCTTCGACTTCCATGATATAATAGCTCTACCCATGGAGAAGACGTATCCTCCTATGGACCTTTCGCTCTCTACTTCTGAACACCAGCTTACATCACTAAATCCTTCCACTACTGTTGGATACCCGTTATAGTGCAGTATATAATTCTGAGTCCTCTTGAGATATCTCATCACTCTCTTTACAGCTTTTCAGTACTCAACACTTAGATTGCTCGTGAACCGACTCAGCATCTCCACGGCGAAATCTATGTCAGGCCTTGTGGCATTTGTTATATACATCAAACTCTCGACGATGTATAATAATGAAACTTCCTTTCATCTTTTTCTCCAATTTTGAAGTATTTGATGTATAATATATTGACTTTTAGCATTTTCTTTTATAAGATTAACTTATCATAGTTTGAGGAGATGTCAGTGTTTAAGATTATTAATGGATTCTTAGCTAATTTATCAAAAAAAAAAAAATCTAACGACATATAATTTCCTGATAATTAGAAATTATGGGGAATGGATTATTAGCTTTCAAAATTAGTGAGAAAGAAACATCATCCATTTATGCACACTATCACATGATTCACATCTCTGCATAAAAAATATTGGCCCTAAATTAAAAATTGATTCTGGAATTTGAAGGATGCATGTGCTACAAAGTTTATGAAATGAGATATGTTTTCATGAGCAACTCATATATGTCACGGAAACCTTGTGTCATACTTATCATTATTTTTAATAATGTTGTTTTGAAATAGTATGTTTGCCGTTTTCGACTTGTTTTGGTCAATGGGAAATGAATCTCTTTTTTTTCTTTTTCCATCATTTACCATTTTTGCCATAAAAACTAATAAATTAAAATTGACATGTGCTAGAAAGTTTTTTGTCATAAAAAAATGACTAAATATGAAACATATATTTCAAGCACTTGCATTTTATACATATCTAGATATATGATATTAAATGTTTTGCCTGTAAGTAGTAACATGCAATTTTTCAAAAGTTTGTTTGAAGTCTTGTAATAGCATTTTTCAAAAGTGGCTTTGCTCAATCAAGAGCGAGTGATTTCTATTTAGCGAGTGGTTTCCGATATTTTTAATTAGAGAGTGATTCCATAATTATCCATAAAAAAAATTCTTTTTGGTATCTATCACTATTATTATGTCCTTGTGCTTATCTTGGTCATGTTGGTATCAGAGAAGAAATAAACCCTTTGGTAATCAAGTCTCTTAACAATTCTGTACAGTATGAGATTGTTGAGTTAGAAAAATATATTTTAAACTTTCTAAAATCAATGGTGCCAACTCAATTAATCGATTTCCATAGCTACAAGTCTTTCCAAATCATATTGTGACATGAACATTATTACTTGGATAATGTTGATTTCTCTCATTAAGTGTGTGTATATATTTATTTATTTTTGGAAGAGATAATTGTGTTACAGACTCCTGATCTGAAGGTCTACAAACTCGGTCAGAAGGTCCACCACATTTCGGTCCGAAGGCCCCACACATCTCGGTCCGTAGGCCAGCACATGCACCTACACCGCACTTGAACCGCACATGCGCTGCATCCATCACCAACTCACCACTTAATTCTTCCAAAGAAAAATTAAATGGCGTCCAGGAGGCTCGAACCCGCAACCTCCTGGATAATATGCATCGGTCTTAACCACTAGACTAGACGTCATTTGCAGAAAATTGGATTGACATTTGACGTCATCGGATGTGGACACGTATCCGCACACGTTACGCGCATCGAACCTAATCGAACCGAAAGCCAGGCCGGACGGCGGCGACACGTGTGACCCACAACTCTAGCCCACAATAACTCGTGTGTGTGTGTATATATATGGGTAAAAGGGATATGAGCCATAGGCTCATATTTCTACATGAGTCATGCATATGTGGACCAATAGGAATAGAATCCTCCATCCCATGTGCACTCATGTGCACTAGCATACTCCATTCATATTGGTCCACTTGTGCATTGGCTCATGTAGGAATATGAGCCATTTTTATCATATATATATATATATATATATATATATATATATATATATATATATATATATATATGGAAGAAAAAAAATATGAGTCATAGGCTCATATTCCTACATGAGTCAATGCACATGTGGACCAATAGAAATGGAATGTACTAGTGCATATGGGTACACATGGAATGTAGAAATTTATTTATATTGATCCACATATACATTACTTATATAGAAATATAAATCTATGACTCATATCTCGTTTACCACATATATATATATATATATATATATATATATATATATATATATATATATATATATATATATATATATATATATATATATATATATATACTGTAAATGGTCGATATTTAATCTTAATAGCTAGGAGGAGTATAATGACAACAACTTTCAAAAATTAAGAGAAATTAAATCTTCGCTGAAAGTTCAATTGCTTAATCATCTCTAGTTCTAATCAATTTTATAGCATATATATTGAAATTAAGATGCTTTGCAATAATTAATCAAGACTGGCTGGTTCCTTTATTTGGTGAATGATTCTCAAAATTCCGATAGATAATTCCCGGCCAATTATTCTAAAATTATTTTCTTGCTTTATTTTTTGATCGGCCACTGGTCCTCATCTTCCATTATGTTAATTTTACCTATGTTAATTTTACCTATGTCAAGTTCACTAAACCCTATTTGTCTGTGAACCAAAACATCAACCTGAATCTATTTTTATTTTTTAATTCAAAATAAAGACGTTGACTCATGCAAACTGCAGCTTTTGTTACTTCACCTCATGCACCTATGATGAAATGATAATGCTACATAGACTGCAGGATTGGTCTGCAGTTTTGACTTATCTATCACGTGTCAGTATCCTATTGACAGATCAACCGTGACGGATCCAAACAATAAAAGGAGACTAATAAAATTACGTTACGTTAAGTGCGGACCAAAATGGCAGGTGAATTCTGCGGTTCCAATATAAATTTCCACCATAAAAACAACTTACTGACATTGACAACAAATTAAATTTGGAATTAGGTTATCGGCCTTATTAACAGTATATGTGCGCATGCATTAAGAATGGAGCTAATTATAGTTAGAGTCAGTAGAGCACTAGCTAGCTATATATAGGAAATACTAAACTAATGATGCCTACCTATATATTTACTTGATTACACGTTTAACACTCCATGGTCTAGCTTAGTTTGTTCAAAGTTAGGTCAAGATTTAGAAACAATATACGTGCGCGCATCAAATGTCTATATATAGTCTACTTACTTGACCTAGTTCAGAGATTACAACTGTGATTTGCCAGTCCTCTCCTCCTCCTTGATCAATATAGTGACATTATATATATATATATATATATATATATATATATATATATATATATATGTGTGTGGTCAATGAATCTCTAATCTAGTGATAGTGGTGAGACATACGGCTCGAGTAGTCAGAAAATCGTTTTTCAATAAAAAATATTATATATATATATATATATATATATATATATATATATATATATAAAAGAGGAACGGATTGGAACTCCGTCGTTTCTGACCGTTGGATCACGCGGACCTGGGACGGATGCATATGCATATCACTGGAGGACGGGACACCCAGTGAAAAAAAAAATTAAAAAAAAAAAATTTTCTTAGGAAACAGCAGTTGCAGGCTTGTCTATTGAACGGGAGATGAAACTGAGTATATACTTAGGACTGTGATTTGTATTCAACCTCTTTTCTTGATAATGCATGTCTAGCTAAGCTATTATATTAATATATATTAAGAGAGAAAGAGAGGTTCATATTCTGAATGGATTAAAGCCAATATGTCACTAAAATTCATACAAATCCTCCCAGGAATTAGTTAGAATGATCTAATTAAGACCAATACATTCATGGAAGGACAAACCTAGTTCCACTGAAACAAAGAAAAATACTACTGCATTACATATGCGCATACACAATAAAGAAGAGAGAAAGAAAGAAATAGAGAAAAAGATACTACTATATTATCTCGATTGCTAGTGCAAACAAAGAAATAACTTTCGTACCCTTTGGTGTATCGACTTTTGAAGTTAGCATTGATTTTGCCTATAGCAACAGCAAGTATGGAAAGATGTTTCTCTGCAATGAATATTGTTCTTTGTTTGAGGTTGTTTGGAATGATCTGTATGTTCAATTTTCAATTATACACTTTGTTTCTATATGTTCAATTTTCGAAGACGTTGTCTCCGAACCCTCTTATGATTGTGCTCCCAGTAGAATCTCATCCTGGATCTGCCACTAGCGCGGGCCCCACGCGAACCCACGATCCGATCGTGCAGGAGGAACAGAGCTTCGACGAGACTCCGAAGACGAATCTTTTGACTTCCCCATATATATATATATATATATATATATATATATATATATATATATATATATATATATATATAAGAGAATGCGGGAGGTGAGATGGCACATCACTCTCAAATGAGAGTGGCGGTGACGTGGCACCATCCCAGCCCTCCATCTCAAAAAAAATGGAGGGAGGGCTGGAGGGGGGTGGCCGCCGGGAAAGGGGGACGGAGGGGGGTGGCCGGCGCAGGAGGAAAGGGACTGAATTGGGAGAAAGGTGGAAAGGGGAGGTGAGATGGAGGGCTGGAATGGTGCCACATCATCGCCGTCCTCATTTGAGAGTGAGATGACATCTCCCACATCATCGACGTCCTCATTTGAGAGTGAGATGACATCTCATATCTCTCTCTCTCTCTCTATATATATATATATATATATATATATATATATATATATATATATATATATATATAGAGAGAGAGAGAGAGAGAGAGAGAATAAGGGAGGTGAGATGGCACCTCACTCTAAAAACAAAGGTGGCGGTGACGTGGCACAATCTCAACCACACAAACGAGGGAAGGGGGTTAAGTGCAAATTGTCAATTATGAAATGTGTGGTTGGGATTGTGCCACGTCACCGCCACCCTTGTTTTTAGAGTGAGGTGCCATCTCACCTCCCTTATTCTCTCTCTCTCTCTCTCTCTCTCTCTCTCTCTCTCTCTCTCTCTCTATATATATATATATATATATATATATATATATATATTACTTGTTAGAAGTCTTTTATATATTGATATTTCTTAGAGGTTTTCTATGAATAACCAGGCTGTCAGGCTTCATGAGCTCCTCTGCGCGACGTTGTTAGCTGGGATTGTACTACAAATCAAATGTGTGGGCATGTGTCGTGTCGGACATATCTTGACACAAGTTCGACACAAACCAGATTGTCTAAAATATATTAGCGCATACCAAAGCATATGTCATCAAGGCCAACCGAAATTTGAGCTCAAATAGACTAGGTATAAGCTGATTCATATTTAAAAAACAAAACAAAAAAATATAGCAAAAAAAAAAAGGTAGGGGTGGTGTGTGTGACTGTATCAGACTGTATCAGTGTCCATGTAATATAACGATGAAATGATTAAACAAGCCAATTGTTTTGTTTGGAGGTAGTGTAGTTTTTTAAGTCATTGTGTGCATCAGTTTCAAAGTGGCCTTAGAAAGAGTGGGTGATTGATTACTCTATTTGGTGAATGCACTAGTGCATGGTTGCCAACTTCCGATAGACACTACATCAAAATGGAAAATTTGTAACATCAAAATGGAAAATTTGTAAGAGTTAGGATTGTCTAACAACCACGTATTAAAAGTGTTGTTATATTTTTGACGGATTGAAATCGTTGTTTAATATCAAAATATATTTCACCAAAATAGTATATTTGGATTCGACATATTAATGTTGGTATTTTTTACTTTGTTTTGGGAGTTTTAGTCTCACATTGAAAAATCATCAATGTTTTTATCTCAATATATAGTTTTGCTTAGTATTGATATATGCACATGGATGGTGGTCCATGTGGATGACTTTCATAGAGGGATTAAGTGTGAACCACATTATGACAATTTTTATTTTGTCACCACATTTGAGAAGTTTCTTTTAGGAGCGACTCGGACTCAGACTCAAGGACGCAAAGTGGCGCTTTGTTGACGCACTTTGTGCCCATGCTGTAAACTCCCTGATTTTTCAAGAATTTTAAATTTGGATTTTACACGATTTTCTGGAATTTTCTGGGAATTTTTCTGTAATTAAAATCAGGGTTTTAAATATTAAATAATTTTATAATAGATAATAAATAATATTAAAATATTATGAAAATAATATTTTTGGGTGTAAAATAAAAAACTGGACTTAGGGTAATTTTTCTGGAATTTATCGGACCCCGGACCTATTTTTAAACACCTAACAATAATTATTTATTTAATTATTTATTGATTTAGTTATTTATTTTTAATAAATTAACCCAACATGCCGGCCCAGCCCAGCCCAGAACCCGGCCCAGTCCCCGCCTTAGCGGGTCGGGTCGGATCCGCCTGCCCGAACCCGACCCGCTACCCGCACGACCCCCGCCCTGTGTCCGCGTCTCCCGCCGGCGGCCCGCTCCGTCCGCTCCGCTCCACCGCCCACGTCGAACCCCTCGCCTCCGCCTTCCTCGCCACGACGCCGTCATTTCCGGCCGCCCCCTCCCGCCGTCTCCCCCTATTTAAACCCCTGTCAGCCCCTTCCTCCACAGCCATAGCCACCACTCGCCACCGCCATAGCCACCGCTCCGCGCTGCCTCCGCCGCCTCCCAGCGCGCCGCCGCGTGCCCCCGCTGCCCCGGCCCCCTCCGCCTCAGCCCGGCCGCCCCAAGCCGCCGGAGCTCCGCCGCAGCACCCTAACCCTAACCCTAGCTCGTGTCAGCCGGACACGGCTTGGACACAGGACACAGTGTCCTGTGTCGTGTCGGACACGGTGAACCCGGTTTCTGAGGAGCCCAGTTCAGGTACTTGTAACTTCTTGCTCGTAGCTCTGATTTTGATTCCGTAAATTGCGTTGTGAAGCCTGTATGACCCTCTCGGTGTCCGGACAAACCGTTCGGGGCATCGCGTCCTGTGGTGATCGCACACCGCGATCCAAAAACAGGAAAAAAAATGCCCCGATTCACCCCGGAACTGGGTACGCCCCGCCAAACGGGACGTCTTGGTCGTACGCGGTCTTCACAGATACGTGCGCGTCGTCGATACGGACGTGTGGGATTTTGCAGAAGCTGATTCGGATGTGCGTGCACACCGGGATCAACGCGTATCCGCGGACAACGTCCCGTATCTGACTTTTTTGAATCGTACCCTAACTTTGTGTACACACGTCGGATTGAAACAAAACTTGCGCCATCGGACTCGTAGCGATACGCTGGTCCTGTGACCCAAGTTTGGTTCGATTCTGAGAACGTTGACGAAATCGCGTGTCGTGGGCCCCACAGGCCCCGCTCGACGGGCGATTTTGTGATCGGCTCATCGGAATCTAATTCTGGAAGTTCCGTTGGGTTCGTATCATCGTTCCTGACCTGTTGACACTAAGTTTGGTGAATTCGGAGACCTTTGACCCTGACACATTTTTCGGTGCAAAGTGGGCCCACATGTGGACCCCGTTTTGACCCAAAATTGTCATTTTTGTCCTTGTCTCCAAATTGGACTTAAGGACAGGCGTTTCTAGCTGATTGATATTTTCTGGATCTGATGGTGATGTTTATTTCAGCAATCGGAGTACCGCCTGCAATTTTAGCTGAAGACAGCAGCAATTGGAACCGGAACCACAGACAAGTGTACCTTGCCAAACCCTGCAGCTTGCTATTGAATTCATTGGCTTAATTTTGCATCAGTGGGCAAGTATAGCTTGTCAACTCGCAGTGATTCCTGTTATAGTATTTTACTTGAGTTCTTGTAGATTCATATATAAACTTGTTTAACTGTTCAACCCAGGAACGAGTGACTTTACTAAGCGTCCGATTAATAGTCGGGTGCCAACACCGTACGCGGCGTTGTGTATCGTCACATAGACATGGATACCGAGACCCTGTACTTCTCGTACTTGTCTTATCAAGTACAACATGACCCAGGACACTGGACACTATTCATGAGACAGAATCTTTCTGAGATATTCATGGTGATTCTGTGTAGGATACATATGCCTGACATATACAGTTTACATGCTTAGTTTATATCCTGACTTGTTGCATTAGCTTTGATCCTGCGTGTCATGGACATGAGACGTGAGATTTCATTGGGTGGGGAGAGTATTACCATAACAAAGGCTGATTATATTATATTGACATCTGGATGTGTCTTAGTCTCTGACACAGAGCTATGGCAACAGTTCTGGCCCTTCGAGAAAATACTGCTATGGGTTTCTCCGACACTGATCCTGTAGTAGCCTCAGCCTGAGTATGACTAAAACTCTCAACTTGCATATCACTTAGCTAGTTATATAGTTTACCCTTTGGTTTCATTTATTGCTGCACTGCATTTATTTTGGCTTGTATTTTCTGTACCTTGTTATGTCCCCTGAGGACCTGGAATACTATGTCCCCAGGTATAGCCGCGGAGATCTACCCCGAGGTGTACGGAACAGGAGCACTTCTCGGAACAGAACAGGAACCTGAGGACGAGATCGTGGTAGAAGACTTCTCCTGAGTACCGGCTTCATATACTCAGTATTTCTATTTTCAGTTGATTTATTTTCTGTCTATTTGCATTCGATGTACCAGACATATTCTCGGATTGTTCCCGAGACACTTATTTGAGACTGCTTATTTATTCTATTGCATTTAATCTGTGATTATCTGTGTGGATGAGATTAGTATAGATTGTGACTTATAATAATTGTTCTATTTCCTGTTAGACTACAGCTTAAGCATGCCCTGATGGATCCATTAAATTGGGTTGTCCATCGGTGCGTGCTGCTGGCCATTGCCTCGTATCCAGTCCCTCGGCATTTTGGGACTGGGGCGTGACACATGCGGCTAGGAGCGCATGCGGCCAGGGACCATGCGGTCATGAGTGCATGCGATCAGGAGCACATGCGACCAGATGCCCATACAGTCCGGTGCACATGCGGCCAGGAGCCCATGCGACCAGGGACCTTGCGGCCTGGAGCTATGCTGTTAGGAGCTATGCGGCCAGCAAGTTAGCTTGAACGAGCCAAGTGTGGAGAGAATAGGGACTGATGTTGGCGACTCGGTACGGCGCTGTCTTCTCTATGCAGTACAGCACGCAGGAGGCGCAGGAGGCTCGTGGATCTCTGTGCCACACGACTGTAGCTTTCGACGCCTGACGCCGGCGCTGCATGCTCTGTACAGTACATGGACGCATGCGGCACATGCATGCGGCCTGATTTTTTCCTCAGACCACATTGAAGCTGAAATTCTCTTTAAATAGAGGTTCTCCTCTTTCATTTTGAAGAGTTGAAAAAATTGAAAGAGAGAGAAAGAGAGAGAAAAATCGAGAGCACCAGCAGGACCTGCGGCAGCAGTTAGCATCCTTCCAAAAGAATCTTTCGAGTGATCCGAAGGTCACCAAGAGCATTCCAGAAGTTCTCGTGTGAACTTGCTGAATCATGGGGGCAGATCGTTGTATAGCGCGAATCTTGCCTTGAGCTCTGATGGTTTTGATCATCCCAGCAGGAGTTCCCTTCTTTGTATTTCTGTTCTTGTTCTCGTTCTTCTCGGTGTAGCGTCTGCAAATGTAAAGAGAAGAACGGTTTTTCTGATTCTTGTTGTATTTGCATTTTCTTTGGATTGTCAGCTTGTAACACGTTCCTTCTTTAGTGCTTCTGTAGAGTTGTGTGTCACTGTAGAGGAACTCTTGTGTGAATCTCAGTGCACCAACTTCTCTTCTGAAATTTGTAGAGGCGAACTCATGTGTGTGGCTACCTCTTCTTCTTTGATCTGACTTCGGAACTAACAATGTCTAACATCGAAATGTTTAGCTCCTTATTCCATGTTTTCCAAAACCCGCGCCTTCCTCGACTCCGCTCAATCCACCACCTCTCCATCTCGACCATCGTCGACCCAAGCTTCCTCCCTTCCTCCCTCACCACCAACTATGTCTCTTTCTCCAGCCCTAGCCCCAACGTAGGCGGGCTGAGCTGAGCATCCGTTACGTCCTCCAAAGATGCCAAGAACAGCCTCGACGTCGAGGAGCTCGTCCGCTCACCGTCGTCGAGCACGAAGGAGATGGTCCATCGTCTAGGGCAAAGCTTAGCCTACTTTCGATCGTTCCAAAGAAAACCAAAAATATTCCAATTCTTCTTTGCCCCCTCGCATGCACCCCACCCCCAATCTCCTCTTTTGTGTGCCCCTGAGCTCTTTGTGTGCACCCCAGAGCTTCGTCCCTCGAAGACTACTCCCGAGTATTTCCCCTATTATCCATCAATTATTTCCTTTTTATTTGTCTTGATCTGTTATACATCACTATCCTTTGACTGTGCTTGTCCTTGTGTTCACGTAGAATTCATTTTCTTCGTCCATCGTCCTTCCACTCATGTTATCAGGTGTCAGACTATTAATCAAAACTAATATAAATATTTACCAAACTATATTTAAAATAATTTTAATTTAAATAAAAATAATATATAATTATATGATAAGAATTTTTTTTTTTTTTTTTTACATATATGATATAATTATTTTTGATACCGACCATTTTTGTCATTGCAATTACTTGCTGTGTAAGTAATTGCAAAGGTAACTACTCTTTTGTCACTTTATTAATTGAAATATTTTGGTTTTAAAACTTGTAATATGCATATTCGAAGTGGCTTTCCTGAGCTGATTCGTCTATTCACGAGGTGTTGGATAAACAATTCCGTAATTATTTGATAATTACATTCTGAGGCGGAAATTCAAGAGAGGGGTTAATTTCAAATGTAAAAATAAGTTCAAAAATAAAAGTACATACTAAAAAATATTTTTAGTATCAGCAACTTGGAGGAGAGTTCGGGTATTAGGAGAATGGAGAAGGAGCATGGGGAGAGAATAATCACAAATAGATCAGTCCTTTCTTTCGTGGGGACTGGAGTCATCACAAGAGTATTAGCGTACAAAAAAAATTGTTGTTTTTTTCTTTTCAGTATGTTCAGTTGATCCCGGTTGTTATTTACTGTGTTCGTCCCTGTTTACATTACATTGATTTTTTTTTTCTTTTTGTTAAACATTTTTTCATGTTCTTTGTTGTGTAAGCTAGCTCCAACGGTATTGCTTTGAATTTTTAGATGAGAGACATGAGTTTAAAATTCATCTTTGCTAAATGTTTTACATATTTAAAATATCTTTTATGTATAATTTTTTCTTCTTTTTTGTAACATTTTAGAAATATTGATTTTATTTTTTTGATCATTCTTGTTTGAGTTTTAATATTATTATTTTTTGCTATTAAAGTTTAATTAACATGACAAATGCTATATAATATTTAGTGGTGGCATTGTTTAACAAAAGATCATGCCGACCTTATTAAATGAACCGAGGGAGGAGGGAGTCCTTTGCTAAACGTTTTACTCATTTATACAATCCACCCATTGAACTAAAGTTAATTCTAAATTGACTGATTCGATTTTGTGGCAAAGGATTCCCTCCTCCCTCCTGTTGCCTGAAATCCTTGCACGCGCTCTCTCTCTCTCTCTCTCTCTCTCTCTCTCTCTCTTCCATCCGGACATCACCGCCTGCTCCCAGTCGGCTTCAACTAAATCACATTGCAAAAATAAAAATAAAAATAAAAATAAAAATAAAAAATTATTCATGATATATGTAAAATACATACCCTAATGTATTTGTATCCTAAAACTTTTAAAATTTATATATACTTCATCATGTTGTATTTACATATCGTCAACATACTTCCTCTATATATATATATATATATATATATATATATATATATATATATATATATATATATATATATATATATATATATACCATCTCAACATAATATACTAACTGTATAGCTATGGCTGTCAAAAGAAATCTCTCTCAACATAATAGCCGAGATGACTCCTGCCATGCCTCAAACATGTTATTTGTAGTCATATTGTCATCAAAGTCACGGACTAATTATCTCACTTTATTTCTTCATGTTCCTCGACAAATACCGAAACAGTAGCCACTTGACAATGTTTTTGATAGTAGGTTACAAGTAAACAAACGGATTTTTTCGTTTAAAATAATATAATATTATATATTTATAAATAAAGAAATTACTTTGGAGTAATAGCGGGGGGGACCACTCGCCAACTCAGTTGGCGGGGCGCTCTCCTCGAGAGGCCGCTCGCCAACTCAGTTGGCGGGACGCTGACCGTTCCTACCCAACCGTTGCACAACGGTTCCCTCCAACGGCTCCCTCCAACCCCTATAAACATCCCCCCCCCCCAAACACTCCTCACACAACACATTCTCCTCCTCCTCCTCCTCAAATTTTCACAGCTTCCTCCTCCTATTTTCACAGCTTCCTCCTCATGTTTTCTGTAGCAAAAGTTCTCAACCGTCATGGATCGTAGCGTAAGAATTGTATGCTCGCACGGCGGTAAAGTAAATGGGTTAAATTACGAAGGAGGAGAAAGTATAATTTTTTCAACTTATCCGAATATTAGTTTTGAAAATATACGTAATCATATTATTGAACGTTGTTCTATTCATTATGATTTTATTCTGAAGTCTATTTTTTGTTCTAATTGTTTTTTGATAGATAGTGAAGATGCATGAAATTATATTCTTGAAATTAATTCACAATCACGATATATAAAAATATATGTTATTAAAGTAGCAGCAACCTTAGATAGTAGAAATAATGAATATTTTTCTGAATATCAGCATGTTAGTTCGGGTGCTAGTTCTTCTCAACAAATAGTTTCATTTATCCAAGAAGGTCATTCATCAGATGAATCTAACCATGATGATGATAGTGACAACGACGATGGAAATAGTGATGATTTAGTTGAAAATGTAGATTATACAGTAGATGATGATGTTGTAAAAGCAATCACTGATGAATTATTTAAGGGACAATCATTTCCTAGTCGTTCTCACTTTAGAAGCTTTATAAGTAATTTAGCAATTAAATATAATTTTAGTTGTTCAGCTAGTCTTATGAATAATGCTCGTGGAATTATATATAGTTGTGATCAACCGAATTGTAATTGGAGAGTATATGTCAAATCTATTGGAAATGGCGATATAGTTAAAGTTAGTACATTAGAAAATCATCATTCTTGTTTAGGAAGACTTAGTACAGGACGTCATCGACTAGCTACCGCTTCATGGATTAAGACCATGATAATTGACATTATTAGAGATAACCAGTCATACAGTCCATCACAAATAATTGGAGTGCAATTTCATTTATATCTTGTTTAGGAAGACTTAGTACAGGACGTCATCGACTATCTTTTGAAAGTTGTTTTAATGATTGGTGTGCAATTTCATTTATATCTGACAAGCAAAAGGGATTAATAAATGCTGTTCGTGCTATTTTTCCTGCATCTCCTCATTTTTTTTGTATTCAACATTTTAAACAAAACATGAAAAAGTTTCAAAAGAACCAGTATTTCAACGCTTGTTAGACTCGCTTGCTAGATCATATAATAAAACGGATGCAGAGAGTGTGTTTGATATAATTAAAGCCGAGAACATAGTGTTGTACGATTGGCTTATTGGTGTAAACGATGAAAGTCGTCGATTTGAACATTGGATAACAGCGTATACTACTTGTCCTAGATTAGATATTAACACTTCTAATCTTGCTGAATGTTTCAATAGCTGGATTAAGAAATTACGAGATAAGCCAATTACAATACTTCTCGATGGTATTAGAGCCAAGATTATTACACTTCATGACAATCGTAGAAAGTTTGCTGAAAATATAGACACAGATTATTGTCCGAAGATGTTAAAAAATATGGCTTCTATTATCAAAGAGAAGAACCACCTAGAAATATTAGCTATTGATAGTTATAAGTTTGAAATAATAGACCGGGCAACAAGTAGAACCTATATTGTTCATATAACTGACAGATCTTGTACATGTTTAAGATGGTACCATACTTATATACCATGTATACATGCATGTTTTGTTTGTAGATATTGTAATATTAGTATTGATACTTTTTATCCTGCAGTATTTTCGACGAAAAACTTGAAAAGTGTATACGCGCCAAAAATGGAGCCAATTCCAGTTCCCTACGAGATCCAAGGTCCTTTGGTAAGAGGACAAATTGGGGTGTCAGATGTAAGACGCAAAGCCGGAAGACCAAAGAAGAACCGCATCAAACCCCGGAATTCATCGACAAGAGATCTACGTTGCAGTAATTGTGGTGCTATGGGACACAACCGAAGAAGATGTACTAGTCAACCGAGAGAGTAAAATAGAATTATTCAATACAAACTTAAAAATATTGTAATAGTGAGTCTGATAATGAGAGAGTAAAATAGAATTGTTCAATACCCAAATATTGCAATAAAAAACCTTTACAAATTATACAAATATTACAATCATACATTGTTACAAATTATCTACTCATCCTCCTCCTCGTCTTGTTGAGTTTGAGTAGGCAGCGGTGCTGATGGAGTCGAAAAAAATTGTGTGAATATCTGGTAGCTTTCATCTCCAGCAGTCTGGTAACTCGGGCCTGCTCCAGCAGTCAGGTAACTCGGTCCCGCTCCAGCATACTGGAAACTCGGACCCGCTCCAGCATACTGGTCACTCGGGCCCGCTCCAGCATACTGATCACTCGGGCCCGCTCCAGCATAATGGTCCTCTGCAGTATCCCGCCTACGACGACGAGAGTGTCTCTGTCGTACTAAGCCGGTCGGATAGTCCGGTGGAAGACGGGATTGTACTGGAGGCATTTCCGGTTCCCGTCCAATACCCAGATGCTCAACACGAGTCACAAGTTCCTCCATAAGACGACGAGTCACATGTTCCTCCATATGAGGTCGTTGTAAATGTTCCCGGTATACACCACTCTGAAATTTGAAACTTGTAAATTAATATATTTATCATATCTATGTATATATTTTTTTGAAAGTAAAATGAAGTCATACAAAATCATGCATTCCATCGACAAAAGTACGCATAGTAGAATCGTCTACGGATCTACTCTTGAACCTTTGCTCCTCATAGTGGTATACTCGGTTGCTCATAAGAGGGCATCCCCACCATTGTCTATAGTCCAGACTACCTATGTCTGCAAAATGTAAACAAAATTTTAGCAAATTATTTACACTAAATCAATACGAATAATGAGTAACTTATAACTTACATTCCTCAGTAGAATTTAGTCTGGGAGACATGTCCCTCACACTATAATTCTCGAACCGATTATTCCAGTCAGCAACGAGACCAATGATTCGTTGTAATGCATTTGATGTCTGATAACCGACTGTCGGTGGATCATCGAGAATTATTGGGGCCATTCCGAATTGTCGAAGAACACGGTCTGTCGGATGGTACATGGTGAACCGATCATATATAATATGACATCTGTGTAAACTAAATGCATAGGATGTCATCTTGATTTCTGGAGCATCAGGTCCACATGAGTACGGTAACCAGGTTACCTATTTAAAGATATTGTATCAATTATATGTGATGTTTATCTACGATCAAAACTTAAATAATTTAAAGATATTTATTGCATATTTAAAAATTACCTCATTATACTGCAGGGTATCAAATTGGCTACGATATAGTGTTACAGTCCTGTATTGGTAGTGTTGATAATCCACTACGTCTGTAGGCCAGCGCATAGCAACTGGAAATACATCACTGAGAATGCTGGTAACAGGCCTACCAATATAAAAGTGCTCGTAGGACCAGAACTATAAAACAAAAATATGACATTAGTACAAACAAAATTTGCGTATAAAATTACTCTAACTTTTTAAGGTCTTTCATTCATACCTGTATCAGTGAAATACATCCACAAATACTCTTGCGATTGGATCTGACAAATTCTGTCAGATTGGCGTACAAAAAGGCAAGAGTAGCAGCTCCCCACGCATGCTTAGTAGGTTTTGTCAGATCATCCAAGAATGGTAAAAGCTGCACATTTATCATATTTTTTGATGCATCGGGAAATAGAATTGCACCACATAAACAGAGCAGATACGCTCTAGTGCAACGAATGACCTGGATTTATTAAGTGTTATATAGAATTGCACCACTAAATTAAGTAATAAACAAATTTACTAATAAGAATACATACCCGAATTTTATCTACATCAACCAACCCATCAATAGTTTGATGTAGGTCCATAAAGTTGCCACGGAGCCATGTAAATTTCACATAATTGCCGTCTTTTAGACCTGAAGGAGGGCTAACACCGAGATACCTCCGGATCAGATCAGATCCCTTTAAGTGCGGATCAAAATATATAGCGTTACCGTTAATAGGTAACCCTAGTATATTCGCCACATCAAAAAGGGTGATCGTCATCTCGCCGAATGGGAGTTGGAAAGTGTTGCGTTCTGGCCACCAACGCTCCGCAAGGCTTACAACTAAATGAAGATCGTGGATTAAATATCTAACACGATCTATATAGTGGAATCCAAAGGATTCCACCAACGCCTTTTGGACCAAATTTAGCTCCCACGTACGATAATTCCTTTCGGACCGCCAATGTACGTGGATCCGAGTTCGTAAAACATGATCATGGTCGTATAACTATAAAAAATATATGCATTATATTTTGTGTGTAAATTTATATGCATTAATAAAGTAAAAACATAGGCATTATAAAAAATATATGCATTAATAAAGTTGGCAACTTGTAATTTCAAAAATTACCTCGCCAGTAAATATCTGTCTAGAAATGTGGTCTTCACGTTGCTTAATAATAAGCGCGGTAGTCGGTCCGCCAGGAATACGACCGTCATTGTGGGTAGCCATCGCCAGTAAATATCAGGAGGAGAAAGAGAATTGCTGTGAAAATAGGAGGAGGAAGCTGTGAAAATTTGAGGAGGAGGAGGAGGAGGAGGAGAATGTGTTGTGTGAGGAGTGTTTGGGGGGGGAGGGGTTTATAGGGGTTGGAGGGAGCCGTTGTGCAACGGTCGGATGAAACGGTCACTGGCCCGCCAACTGAGTTGGCGAGCGGCCTCTCGAGGAGAGCGCCCCGCCAACTCAGTTGGCGAGATGCTCGCCAACTCAGCAGCTCGCCAACTGAGTTGGCGAGTGGTCCCCCCCCCCCCGCTATTACTCCGAAATTATTCCTTTATTTATAAATATATAATATTATATTACTTTAAACGAAAAAATCCGGTAAACAAACTATGGCAACCAGATATACATATGTGAAAATAAACAAACTTAAGAAATATGTACCTACAATTCTGAATCTATCAATTTGGTACTTGTTTGTAAGCAGTCTTTCCTTGAGTACATGTTTTTAGTGTCCGGCTTATGAACCTTTCCGCTTGCATTATTCAACATCACAGTCCGGGGGCCTATAAGCTCAGGTATCCTCGAATGATCTCCATAAGATTAATAGAGTTCAGTCTACAACCCATCAGCACCCATAAAAGGTGGGCGTGGATGAAGTCTGCCTGATAGTTCCACATTTTGCATTGAGATTACTGGAGAGAAAAAACTCAAAAAACCTCAAAACCTAAGCTCCTAAATTTTCATACTAGAACGCAAACACAGGTTAATTTTAGAAACAGACCATCTAAAGAAGCCTCTTTAGAAACAGACCATCTAAAGAAGCCTCTTCTCTTTAATTTGTGCGGTTTAATTCAAGCTCCCAGTCATCTCCGGCTACTATCATCTGATGTTGTTTCCCTTGTAGCTTGAGCTTTAGAGTTTCCTTCCACACATCAGAAATGTTCAGAATTCAGAATTGATTCCAGAATTCAAAGGTAAAATTGGTTACAGGAACGGTCGCAAGTGCAAATTGACCACATATTTCCAGCATTATAATGTCTTGTATGTAAACAACAACTAAAAAGACTACGAACGAAAACTTCCGACACCTAATATATATATTTTTAAACAATAGCATAGTCTCAAAAAGTTAAAAACTGTCAGGAAGTAGAACCAGGAGAGAAATGGTGTGTAGGTTACTGCCTTCCTTTCTTTGAGCTGCAGTTGGGGCACTTGTATTGCTTTATGCTCTCAGCTTTAGCAGGAGTTATCTTCACACATTTACCATGGAACCACCTCTCGCATATGTCGCACCCAATCCAGAACTCATTTGAGTTGTAGTTGCCACCGCAAGTCCCACAAAGTGTCTCACTGTGTTCGTCATCCTCGGCACCATACCCCTCATCAACTGGTTTCGAATTGTGTTTTACATGTCCCTCGCTTGATCGCTGAAAATAAAGGTCTATTTCTAAAATTTGTGCAGAAAAAATGAAAGAAAATAACAGATGTGTAAACCATGTAACCGCACCTTTGTTGACATTTTAGATTTGCTTCCGCTGTCCATGCCAGACTTTTCACGTCCCTGTTTCCTTTCTGAAACCACTTCAAAAACAGTGGGCAGTTCATTGATCAAGCTGAATAAACGCTTCCTGCAAAATACAACAGAATTATACTCCCAACTAAATTTTAGTAATCATGGCTTTGAAGTCAAAACAGATCCTAAAAAAGATGCAACTTATTTACATGGGGTATGAGGAGAGTAAGCATTTTCACAGACATGAAATCATTAATAAAAAACCGTAGTGGCAGCTAACACTGGTATGTCCAAGATATGCATAACTTAAAGTAACTAGTGTCTTACTTCCTCTTTTGCAAGAAAACAAATCAATGATGGTTGTTGGTTCACAGTTTTACATTATATATAAAATTCCTCCTTGTATAAGATTGATAAATTGTATGAATACAAACAAACATATGCGAGATATATACTCGTGTCAGGCATTTTGGAGAAAGAAGTCTTAAGATGTCTAGCTGAAAATCAATTAATGCGTTGCAACACAACAAACATGTACACAAGTATCTGTTAAGAAAAACATAGTTTCTAAATATTTCCAAAGATTCATCTAGTTGATTACAGAGAAAGATGGAACGAAAGCTGTAGGAGACAAAAAGTAACTATCGATCTTTGGATAAGAGATCACCTACAACAGTATGATGAATGGACTTTTACTAAGAGTATGACTAAATGACTATAAGAAGCAAGTTTATAAAGAGAACAAGGCTATACTACCCACCGATCAGTCTTATTTTTTTAGAAATATTTAACTTGGTTCTTTGCGTCCTAACAGGGTGTCAGAACATGATTCAAGTAAAAGCAGGTAAGGGTGTAATTAATTATCTACTAAACAATTGAAGCATCTGATGATAAAAATAAGGTAGTCTGGTAGCGTACAATGCTGAGGTTTCAAGGAATAAGGTGACAATCCGTAAAATGAAAATGTCTTACAAATAATGATATCGTAAGAATAGATAAGCAAACTTGATGCGAGACATAGCAATTACAGACCCTTCTCAGCTTTATGCAGCATAAATTTGGCAGATATGCGTAGGTAGCATATTTGTAAACATTAATAAATAGGAATTCTAACATCAGGCACTTCTAGATGAGAGAGAGTGGTTTGACGCCAATAAAAACTGGCTCAGATTTAACTGGCTCCAAGGGACTTATTTCTACTTTTCAACTAATAGCAAGAGCTATAAGTTTGATACGCTGTTTGAACACAGCAAATCAAAACTTTGTTTTTTAGGCCTCCGCAAAATATGCCCAGAAGTTATTCTTCATATTTGAAAACATAGTATGAGTAAGATCAAATATGAACAATAACTTCTGGACCGATCTTGCAGGCCTAAACAACACAGTTTTGATGTGTTAAAAAAACACAGTATTAAGATCAGAAAATTTGTTGTACAAATAATAATTTTATATTAATTACCTAAAAGGAAACTATTTTGTAAAAATTTGAAATTACGAAAGCTTTTGCCATCTGGGATGGCAAAAATTTAGCATATCATATTTTAATATTCCCATAACTCAGCAAATCATATTTTAATACATTATGTCATATTTTCGCCAACTTAGTTGGTGGTCCAAATTTTCGCCTACTGGGTTGGCGTAAATTTAGCAACTCCGGTTTAACCGGTTTAAGCCATGGGTGCAGGTGGTTTTCTGTTGTTTTTTTTGTTTTGGGTTTGTTTTGGGTTTGTTTTGGTTTATTATTTTTTGGTTTTTTTTTGTTGGTTTTTGGAATAGTTGGGTTTGGTTTTTTTTTTTTTTTTTTGGTACATAAAATAAAATAAAAATCCTGAGAAATTTGTTGTACAGAAAATAATTTTTTTATTTCATTTTTTTTCTGGGTTTTATTTGGTTTTTTTTTTTGGTTTTTTTTTCTTGTGTAGGTTTGGTTTTAGTTTTATTTGATTTATTTTTGTAGAAAATTTGCTATACCTATAATGTTTTAAATAAATTAGGAAAAACGAAAAAAATTGAAACAGTAACAAAATAGTTCGTCAACTGAATTGGCAAAATTATCAACAAAAAAAAATTGTTGGTAACGGTGTTTTCACCGATTTTGGGATATTTTTGAACCGATTGTTTATTTTTGAAACAGTAACGGACGCTCATAATCGGTACTCTAAAAATACCTCATAACCACTACTTCCACAATTGCCCAGCACCGTAAAAGTTAAATCGATCTTATTACGATTAATAACTTATTTATAAATAGATAATTTTATGGTTAAAAAAATAAAAATATATACACAAGAATATATTTTGCGATTCTAAAATGACCGAAAGTAAAATTTGGATGTCGAAACATTGTTTATTTGTAATTCTAAAAAATTTCGAAGTCCGTCAAACGGTGAAACGGTTTATCCCATAGTACTTTATATTACGGTCATTTTGGCACAAGCTGGGCCTTGTTTCAATCTCTCAGTAAAGTTATGATACTTTAAAGTTTAAAATTTTATACTTTTGCCTGTAACATGTGCGTCTTGTTTCGAATGAAAATTCCTTCTACACAAATTACGTTACTCTCGTCGAAAACATACAAATCAACCTATTGTTTGACGAAAAACGATTTCCAACAAATAGTTATGGCCGCTCGAAGTCTGCTCGACGGCAGATGTAATTTTCTTATAGCAAAATTTTTTTTAAAAATTTTGGATGTTCAATGATAGCATATTTTATTTTGGATGCTAAATTTTATTTTTTTCTAATTTATTTAAAAAAATTATTGCTACAACATTTTTTTTAAAAAGAAAACCTAAATAAAACTAAACAAAAGCACTCTTTTTTCAAAAAAAAAAAAACCAAACTATCCCAAAAAATCAACACAAAAAAAACCAAAAAAAATCACTGTCAGATTTTCGCCAACTCAGTTGACGAAAATTTGACAAATATAAAAAAAAAATCATATTTTCGCCATCCCAGATGGCGAAAGCTTTCGTGACTTTAAATTTTTAAAAAATATTTTCATTTTAGTTAATTTATTTAAAAATATTTTCTGTACAGCAAGTTTTCTGTATTAAGATTAGAATACAACTTAATGGAAATTGAGTAGGATTTTATTTTATCCTGAATTAACTGTCTTAATCTAGAAATGCTTGTAATAGCTTATGGAGCCAAATAAGGTGAGCCTTGGTAACTCGTTTGATAAAACAAGTGGTCTAATAAAACAATACTGATTACAAGAATATCCTAAAGAACTGGTACTCCTAAATTCAATGGACTCTAGTTGTCCTTGATTCAAGGTCATTACTCCTATGGTACGGCATTTAAGGCTCAATCACTGCCTACCCAGCAGCTGCCCTCCCCTTCTCAAGATGAGTCGCATCAGACATTACACAAACTCTATTAAGTATAAACCAAATATAGAGGCACGGATAATAAATAATGGCCACTCAAAGCTAGAAGAATGTTGGTCCATAACAATATGTACCTTGAACTGCATAATCGAAGTTTCAGGATTCCTAACCAATGGAATTTACAAGTACATCATACAAGAGGTGCTATTGTAAATGGGTATTGAAAAATAGAAAGTGACATCTAAGAGGTTATCATGAGAGTCTGAGACTAACGTGGGGACAATTGCACCTAGCATTAAATTATAACTCAAAAACAGTCGATCCCTAATGTTAAAATAGTACAACAATAGTCTTAAAGAAAAGCATAATAGAATAGGTACATAACATACATAGTCTATAAAACTGTAAAGGATCTGCTGTTTTGATACCGAAGATTCTGGAGCAATCCCGTTGAGCTCCGTTGGTTGCACTCACATTTAAGTTGGTGAAAAATAAGTCGTGAAGGATTCTTAGTCTGGTAGTTTCTAGTTAGACTTGCCAACTTATATAATAAATAAGTATATGAAATGCGCTTTTGAGGGTGTCACCTAGCCTGACGGTAAGGCTTGTTGCTTGCATCCTGGAGGATGCAGATTCGAGTCATGGAAACATCTCCATATATACGGGGGTAAGTATGTGTATATGCTGTGAAAATAGATATTCTCAAAGATGTGCACAAAAAAAATTTGGATTTGATTTGTTGCTTGAGAGTTGTGCTTTCGTGCTTGTTATAGATTGCTAGAGTTTTCGATTGAGGATGGTGAGGGATGAGGACTATCGCTGCTCTGGATATCGAAAGTTTTTCCTTGAAGTTTCGAGGACAAAACTTTTTGTTGGTGGGTAAGTAAGTAGTGCCCCGCTCCGCGTAGGCACTATGTACAAGAGATGTCGCTTTCCTGGCTCGAGCGGAAGCCTTCTCGGAGAGTTCCCGATCGAAACACAAGACGATTGATCTAGGTGAGTGGACAGAACTTCATTCTCTGATTCTTGCACGCCTTAATAATGAATGAGTTTTTGAATACTTGTCCTAAGAAGATAGTTTCATAAGAAGAATGATAGAACCTGACTCTGCATGCTTAGTAAGAGAACTCACATAGCTTGTCATTGAAACAAACCTGCTTGCTTAACTAGAGAACTTGTATGCTTGTCTAAAAAGAGATAGAGATAGAAATAGAACCATTGCCATGCTAGTTAAAAAATAAGATGTTGCATGTTTAGTTACACGGACACCGTTATCGATCGAACCTCTGCCATGCTAATAAACAAGAGTAAAAGAAGTTCATATGTTTCCTTAGTATATGCTAAAGAAAGAGTAGAACTGCATGCGTAGTTAAAGAGATAAAGAACTGTTTCCATGCTTGCTTGCTTAAATAGAGATTGTTATATATTTCTATAGAAGTTATCGTAATGCTTGAACGGTATCAGAGAAATGGCAGCCAGTCTGCATAAGAGATAGAAATGGCAGCATGTCTGCATAAGAGATAGAAATGGCGGCATGTCCGCACAGAGACAAAGACAGAGAGAAGAGATTGAACATATGCTTGTTATTGAACTGTTGCATCCATATAGAGTTTATCTGATGGAGCTGCATTCATGCATTGGTCTTAGACAACTTGTGCACAAGGGAAATCCCACGAACGGTTTTTCGGGGCGTTGGGGACCGTTCGCCCTGGGGGGGATCAGAGGAATACCTGAGGCAAAGAAGTTCTCGCGATCAGGGGGTATTCATGTCTATTAGTTAGCTGGTTCACGTGGCAAAGCAGCTATGTATATGAGCGAGTATACATTAGTGCAGTGGTGGACCGTGATAACACCGCTACTAATCTTGAGGAAGGAGACTCAAGGACCATCATATAGTTAGGTCGCATGCTAGAATTCAGCCTTCTTGCATATCTAACTGTTTGATGCAAAGACGGACATAAAAAAAGCCTTATTCATATATATGCATATGTTTCTAACTCGTATATCTACTGCAGGGATAACCGTTCGGCAAAAAGGGTAAGAATCACTGAATAAGTAATATTCATGCTATCGAACCTGCTCTTCGGTATTGAATGCTTGCATAGAGAAGTCTTGTTTTCGTATAAGCTTATATCTCGTTCGTACAATAAGATGTTAATTGATAAGAGTAAGAGAGATGCATTGAGAGATGCTAAGATGATAGTCCACTAGATGCTAGCTAGTCTTTAAAAAAATGCATATGATTCACGAGACACGCTGCGCACCAGAGATAGTATATGAATCTGGTTATCGTATATAAACTGCATGTCTTGCCTGCTTGCTTATATATCGAATATGAACTCTGATTTCAAATATGTTTCCAAAAAGAAGTAATATGACTCCATTCTTGTACTGCATGTAACGAACATAGGTAAAACTAGAAAGATCACTAGTAATATAATGTTTTATAACATGATTACTTAGTGTGGATTTCAGGAGATGAAGCTTATGTTCGTTGTTTTTAGACTCACCAGTACTTTCTCCAAAGTGCTGACCCACCAACAATTTACTTGTTCGCAGGTGCTGGATCGTCCGAGGAAGCGATAGCCGCCTCATCCCCAGGACCCGAAAATCTGGTTTCGATGCCTTGAGCCGTATCGATTGCTTTGAGGTGTTTTTGTATAGAGGGACATAATGTATGGAACGATGCCATTGTATTCAGAGAACCTCGTGCCTTGATTTGCCCCGTTTGTTCAGATGGATTATTATTTGCAACATTGTTCCTCCGCTGCGTACTCGATCGATTAGATGATAGCCACAAACTTTAACGATGTTGCCTTGTGTGGGCGCAACCTCAGGCTCGCACGGCATCACGTTCCGATGGAAACGATCGTCCCACGGGAGCGCTGGTGCGGTGATTCGCGCCTAGCGGGGACGGCCGATTCCTGCGGGAGATCGGGACGTGACACACTACAACACCCTGCTTCCAGTAAACAACTACAAGGGTTGGATGTTTAACATTTTCTACTATAAAGTAGACTCTCTTCCTATCTCTCATCCCTCTCTAATTGGGGTCTTCAGGCTTCATGTGCAGGCAGAGTTTGATGAGCCTAAAAGGAGCTGTTGGAAGAGGTAATCCTTGTCAAAGTCCTACCACATAGGCGTGCATCCATGACTTATTAGGACAAATAATGGGGGTCAGATACGGTTAATGGTCAATTCAAACCCACTGCAATTTATACAAAGCTCACTAGCCTCTACTGATGAAATAGCTTGTCCAGTATTGAACAGGCCCCACCCTACCCCTTTCCCAAGTCCCAACAAGGTTAAACCATCTGATATTGGGGAAGAGACCAGGCAGATTGGTATGCGACTTTCATAAGGTTCTGGCAGGTTGAACATGGAAATTGAAGAAAAATTAGAGATCAACATCCTGTGCAAAAAATCATCGGTTCTGTCAAGTTTGAACTTGGAAGCTAGGTGAAAAAGTGGAGTAGGGAAAAGTAGAAAAGAGGAAGACGAAAGGACAGATGGAAACCACCTTGGAAGCGAGCAAGCTTGATTGTGAAGGCAGATAACTACCGTGTTTCTGGAGATGAAAGCAAGGTTCGAAGTATCGGCCGATACGTATCACTATCAGCCGGATCGGATTAGTTTTGAAGGTGGTCGATCCGATACTCAGCCAAAATATCGGTATCCGACGATACATAGTCCAAATCTATTGTATCGGTATGTATTGACCGATAAGTATCCGATACCGACCGATACAAACCGATACGGACACAAATTGGACGATTCCAGAAAAATTTGAGAAAAATATTACAATAGAAAAAGCATTAATCAGTGTCCAATCCAACAAAAGAGACGTCGAAACATAAAAAAAGAAAAAGCCATAATTGAAAATTACAACAGAAAAAGCAATAATTGAGAAAAAAAATTCTATAAAAGTATAAATAAGATGGAAAACCGTAGAAAAATTATCTTAACTAGATCTACCCTTCTCTGCAGCAGGTCTGATTTCCAGAGATAATTATCTCAACTAGATCCAAACGTCGATTCCGCCTGTACTTTGTCGCATGTGTCCGCATGTGCTCATTAAAGAAACGATATGGAAGAGGTGAGGAGATAATGAGGCTGAGAGGACAGAGGGAGATGGAGACAGAAATGGCATTGATTTCTCTCTCCTCTCATTTTTATTAGGTTAGGTTTAGGTTTTGGGTGGGTCTCGAGGTAATTAGATCCCGTCACCGCTCATGCTTAGATCCCGTCACCGCCTGCTATTGAGGAGGGAAAGAGAGAAAGATGAGACGACTTGGAATGACCGATTAGGATTTCTATTTGGGTGGGAGGTTATTTCAATCGTCTGATTATGATCGGACGGCTAAAAATTTTGGGAGTGGTTTGAGACGCAGGCTCATGGAGTGGGCCCGGACGAAGCGGTGATTTTTGAGTTGGTGTGTCTCGCAGACTGCGATGGTGGGAAAACATGGTGGGATGTGATTGGTTTGGGAAAGATGGTTTGTTGTAAAGGACAAGAGATAAGCGAAACGGAGTGACTCTTGGGTTCTGGATCTTGGTGTGAGTAGTGGGTCCCAGTCACTGAGGAAAAAGCGACACGGAAGGGATGTTTTGGTGTCAATTCAGCTCAGCGAATAACATTTACCTTGTTATCAATCGGACATGTAGACTATCCCCACTAACGCGGGAGTTTTACTACTGAAATTGAACATGTTTCAGGAGTCCAGATTGGTAATGTGTGGTTAGGAGAAATGTTGGTGACATAATCACACTACTTGTTGTTAGTAGTACGAGATTAGTATTTAACTATATTATTTTGTTTCATTTATTAATTTTATTTGAAGATAATTTTATCATGATTTTGTCTATATTAATTCAAGATGCAATGTGTTCAGGTTTGATTTTGATAGGATTTGATCTGGTTTGGTTTGGATCGTGTTAGCTTGGTCTACAAAATCGGTCCAGAGGTAATTATATGTATCTTTTATATATAAAAAATTATTTTATCTTTTATATATACACACACTATATTTACTATGTATATATACACTATATTTACTATGTATATATAGTTCAACTTTTTTATAGAACATATAGTCAAACATATAGTTTAAAATTTTATACGTAAAAAAATTCTAAATTTTACTAATTTATTAATAATTATTTAATATTTTCGATACTGCCGATACAAAAAAATCCGATACTCCGATCTGATACCGCCGATACTGACACATACTGCCGATACCGATACTCATACAAAATGTCCGATATCAGCTAAATTCAGACTTCAGATTTCACATATAAATCCTCAAGAATTCGCCTTAACACTCCCTATTTTTTAAAGAAAATGGTGGGAGAAGCCCCGTCGCAAACAGCTCCCTATTACTACCATACACAGCAAATTATGGTCGAAGATGTAAACGAATCGATAAGTTATATAAACCATGCTGTGATCACGGATGACCAGGATGCTACTTCTGTATAATAATGAAAGGAATCATAATTTAGATATTAATATAAAGGTCAGTACATGAAGCTTTCAAATACTTTGAAACTCATAACAATTAAGCACAGGTACTTCAACAACCTTTGCCACCTTTTGCTACATGGAAGACATATATAGCCAGCCAAAGGCTTTTGTAATTTTTCACATTACTTTAAAATCCATCCAAGCAGTGTCAGGTCTTTCCCTTCAGCTCCTCAGATACTAACTCAACTGCTTGAGGCCTCTCCTAAGTCCTAACCCTAGCTTAACAAATCCACCATCTCCATCCAAAATTTTAACTGTTCAAAATTGTAACTGTTAAAACAAGGGCAGGTTTTGAGCAGATAGTCAAGAAGAAGGCATCATGTACAATGACAAGAAACTTATGATCAGCTTAATCCAACTTTCACCCTAATATGTGTCGGTGCCAACACCTAATGAAGGTCCATTTGTCTCAGTCTGAGACCTCTTTAGTGGAAAAGAAACTTGGAGCAATGGTTAAGAGGTTGCTCAGATTTGGGAGAGAGTAGTAGTAGTTTGAGGAGGCAAACCGTATTTGGAAGAATTTTCCCATATTAGATAAGGGGGTGAACTTACCCACCTAAGTTTTCAAATTCCCTATACACAGATGAAGGAGACGACAAGATTAACAACAGGGACAGCATTCAACTATTAGTCACATCTATGGAACAACTGTAAGGAACAAACTTATGGGCATTAAAGACCATATAGTGATGAAGGGCACTAATTGGCAGGAATAAACACAATAGTAAGAAAAGTAGTTAATGGACTCTAATTAATAAGACAGGGTGACTTCTTTTGTGCACATACGAAGAAACATTGAAGCTGAAAGAAAATTATGTATATGACAGATCAAGTCATCCTAATGGGCATTAACAAAAGAAAATATCACGCCAACATCGAGGAGTCGACGAGCACTAGCATAAGCCCTCAAGAAAAAGGACTAGAGGGAATCTTTGCCAATTATTTCTATTTTGATACCAATGGGCTAAATTTAGAGTTGGCTTTACCAATTTATGTGTGGCTTGCGAAATTGTCTATTACATGTTGCTTTCAACGGGTTGATTTATGCCTAGCATCATTGTGTTGAAAAAGTTTTAGGAAAAAGGTAAAGTATAACTTCAAGCCAGCTCAAATAATTACTATATAGTCCTACACTTGGTTTAAGAGTGTTGTTTAGTGCAGTGGCAAGGCTAGGAACTTGCATTTTCTAAAAGAGTCTATCCGTAAAATGGGGGTTAAAAGGAAATATTAGCGGGAACCTGGCAACCGGATGGTCGGTTGCAGACTTGGTGTATTGAAGGTCATAATTAGTACATGAATATTCAAATAACGTGTTGGGATATTCCACAAAATCAACAGAAATGAACCATGTTCTAATCAATATGCAACCGTAAAATGCAAATAGTAAGAGAATGAATTACTAATAGGCTAATTCACCTGATTGCCCCGGCACTCGGCCGGTGCTGCACAAAAATGACAGCAACAACATGACGCACAGGACGGGGCAGGGGCTAAAAGGAAATATTAGTTATTCTAATGAGGGTAGTTGGTCTTTTTGTAAGGGCCAACTTGAAAAGTAGCGATAATTGTATTCAAATGGAAAAAAATAGTACGTGATACTTCAGGATATTTAAGTGAAAATCAGCCTACTAAATGCTTAACATAAAAAGCTTGTAGATCATATTTGTTTGTCAATGAATCACTCTAATTAATCCACCAAGGGGGAACAATGGTGCGTGCCAAAAGACTCAAAACTACCATTGTGGCATACTCTGATATATAAATGCCTAAACATGTGCAATATCTCTGTCAAACATTTCAACTTGACATGAAGGGAGTCTCAAAAGGTGTCTCCTAATCAAGGTTCAAATACTCGGTATCGGTATCGGTATTGGACAGTTTGTATGAGTAGCTGTATCGGCAGTATCTGCAGTATCGGCGATATCGGATCGGAGTATCGGATTTGTTGGTATCGGATGTATCGGCAATTTAAATCATTACTAATAAATTAGTAAAAAAATAGAAAAAAATAATTTACATATTTATGCATTATTTAAGTATTTTTTATGTTTTTTTAAATTATAATTGAATAAAACAATAGTCATCCTTGCTGAATGGTTTCCCTGCGATATATAAGTTTTCTTCTTTTACATATTTTTAGTTATAATTTTACTATGTCATTATATTCGTACTAATTGAATCTTGTATTGTTCTGTAGGTTTCAATTTTGACGAATTAAGGCGCATAGAGGAAGGCACAAGAGATTAGAAGCAATGCAAATGGCAGGATGAGATCATGAGACAAGTCACAAGACCCATAATTATATTTGTCGAGGACTCGAGATATTTTTTTTAAATTTTTGTAAAAAAAATAAAGATTTAATTGTATTCAGAAATTTAGTATAAGTGAATAGTTATAAATTGTTACAATGTGATCTATGACACCAATTATTTTGTTTCATAATATATCGAAATAAAATTAGCAACAAGATTTACATGTTTAAATTTAAAAGTACGACAAAAAATCACTTGGCCAAAAAAAATCATTAGGACTCTGGCCTATCCCTTCATTTAAATTTCATGAATAATAGTCTTTTTACAATAAGTACGAACTACATAAAGCATACAAATACGAAAATGAATACAAATACAAATACACAAAAATACAAATATATCACTAAAATTGTTCATAATTCTCATAATCGTCACGATATGGTTCTTGGTTATGAGGGTAGTAGCGACTGATATCTGTATTATGAAAAAAAATTGTCATGAGGCCATCAAATGTTGAATGTTGTTCCGCCTCTGGAGTGTTGTATGGATAATAACTTGTGCATAAACTATCATATGTATTGTTGTAATTGTCTGAAGGAGTAGGTACATCATGATGGCTAGATCCTCCAGCATATGTATCATCCATGCGGTGCTCTCAAGGTTGATAATCACTTGGCTAGTCTTCAGAGTATTCATGAGACTGATATCCAGGACTTTCATATTCATTAGTATTGTCAGCACCAGCAGCGAGTGTAGCCCCATTGCCTCCACTATCAGTAGTGTCGTCTTTATCGCTGTCGACCTGTCGAGATTGTACATCTGGTGTTTTCTTTCTTTTTCCAGGCCTTCGAGCATTTTCGGCAATATCTTGTGGATCGACATCCAAGTTATCATCTAACCACTCATTTTCTCTACCATCTAAGAGTGGTGTTTCACTTTCTCTAGTCCAAGCTATGAGTGGATCTTCTTCATAAAATATCTCATCAAAATCTATAATATTTTGTTCATCTCGTGATCTTTGCATATTTCGAACCCTCAATCTCATATTATAATGGACAAAAACTAATTTTTCTAGTCTTGTCATTAAAAGTCTATTGCGGGGACGAGTATGGATGAGAGAAAATGTTGTCCAATTCCTTTCACAGTTGGAAGAAGATACTGTTTGACTTAGGATGCGCACAGCTAATCGAGTCAAATTTGGGGCTTCCTCCCTAGCATGTATGGACCACCACTCAGCTACAAAATAATAAAATATATTAGCTTTGTAACTATATAATTTTAATTAATAAATATTTTAAAGTATTAACTATTACTACCAGGAAGACATCTATTTACAGCACTTTGGATTTGATCTGAACTAAATACACCATTTCTCAATCTGAACTTTTCTGCCAACAAAGTGATATTACACAAGTTATGGGTCTTATGACATTAAAATTAAATATTATAAAGTTATAAAAAAATCCAATATCAAATAATAATTATCTCTTTGTTTATATTAAGGCGTGTTGTATTGTCATTCACCATTCTATTAACGACGCGGTGGAAACCATTCAGTACCTCGTCGTCATTTATAACATCATTAGAATATTGGTATTTGGGATTCAAGAAATAACCTGCAATATTGAATAAATAACTAGTTTTAAAATCCCTACAAACATTATAAAATAACATTTGAAGGTTATTCAATTTATAGAGTACTTACCAGTTGCATGTATATCTCGATGTAGTTGAGAATTCCATCTGGTATTAATCATTTCCCCCCACTTTCTATATCCTTGACCAACATTCTTTTTTATCATTTCTTTAGCCCTGTCCATAGCCTCGTAAAGATGACTCATCTCCGCTTTATTATCGCTATCCACCATCCTTAAAACTTTTACTATAGGTCAAAATATTGCAGTGACCCCTGCAATATCCCTCCAGTAAGTTTGACTCTCGATTAAACTGATAACCACATCTGTCTTTTCTCTATCTTTACGATTGAGTTTCATGTAGTTATCTGTCCAATCCCTTGTATTTATCATCCTTTTTAAATCAGCCTGATGTTTAAGGATGGAATCAAAAGCAATAAAATTGGTAGCAAACCTAGTGATGGCTGGTCTAACCAATTCTCCATTCTGAGTCTCAGTCCTCATGATACTAAGAGCCCAACCATGATTATATATGAAACAAGTCATATCTTGAGACTTCCGTATTAGTGGCTTAATATGTGGATCATTGGCTATATCCTTCAACATGAGATCTATGCAATGTGCTGCACATGGAGTCCAGTATAAGTTCTTTCTCACATGCATACAAACATACATATATATTTAGAATGAAGCTATATTTACAATAATACATACCATATATACAAACATATTTATAATAATAAAAATTCAGTATAAGTGCATTCTCACCTCCATTAACCTCATTCCCGCCTTCTTGTAGTTGGAGCCATTGTCAGTAATTATTTAGACGACCATATTTTCTCCAATTTATTCCACAACTTCATTCATCAGTCCAAATATGTATTTACTATCTTTGTATTTGTCAGATGCATCTATAGACTTGAGAAATACCGTTCCTTGTGGAGAATACACAAGAAAGTTAATGATACATTTTATGTTCTGTGTACTCCATCCGTCGCACATAATAGTACATCCATACGCATCCCAATACCTATGATAAGATTTTATGTACTCCTCCATGTCACTTATTTCTATATCTAAATAAGTATTTGAAATCTCATAAGGAGTTGGACCTTTTACTCTACTCCCGGAAGGTGCTATTGCATATATCATTGGTTGATAGTATGGACTTTTAGCAGCATTGAACGATATATTATTGTATATAAAGAATTTTGATATAAATCTTCCAATATAATTTTTCGCATTCTTTATCCCCTTAATTGTACCCTTTATTTTGGGTTGCATTGCCCATTGTTTTCTTAGGACATAAGGGTCCATACCCCTTACTCCTACCTCTGGAATATTTTTCACCTCCTCCCCACGATATGCGACTGACTTTGATCGGCCACCTAACGTCGGACCCATGCTTGACCCTGTTTCTCTATCCCCGACACTACAACGTCTACCCCATTCCTCAGCTGCATGTTTTCTCCTACTTTCTCTTATGTCCCTTCTAAGTTCCGTGAAGTCTTTAGTATCTTCTGAGGAGGAGGAATCTACTCGAGACATCCTTGTCAACTCCTCCTCTATCCGTTGTTTTCTTTGATTCGCTATTATTTTATCCTTTTTTTACCCTCAACAAGCAACAACATTTCTTTTTTATAGCAAATGGTACATCAGGACACGATGCAACGTTCCCTGTAATACCCGCTAAGTGTTGTTTCAGCCGAGTAACCCCTCCGTCCATTATTTTGCTGCAATAATTACATTCCACCCTCCTCTTATTATTAGGATTGACACATTTGCCATGTTTCCAACCAGCATCCATTTCCTCCGACGTACGGCTTTTCGGTGCCATTAAATAATCCTGAAAATGATATAACGTTACATACAATAATAAAAAATGTTACATGCAGTAATAAAAACGTATAAAAAATTGTTAGATGCAATAATAAAAATTGTTACATATTGTACAATAATAAATATTGATAGATAGTATATAGATAGAATAATTAATAGTTATATATAGTATATGTATATATGCATATATGTAGTTATGTACATACAATAACATATATTAACAAAAAATATTGCAATAATAAAAAGTTAAATAGATAACAATAATATATAGTATATATAGAATAATTAATAGTTATATATAGTATATGTATATATGCATATATGTAGTTATGTACATACAATAACATATATATATATATATATATTAGTAGTATATGTATAAATGCATAGATGTAGTTAATAAATAAATAAAAATCAGAATATATATATAAGTTAGCTCCATAAATATATTATACATGCTAACTTAGTCACCAAAGCTTCAGTGGCTTTCTGGTTAGCGGGATAGTTGTTTGATTTTCCCTTTCAAAGGGTCACACGGGTTCGAATCTCAGTGGAAAAACATTTTTGCTATATATATATACTATATAGTTAGTGTATAAATAAATGAACTTGCCATATATAAACGTCGGATTCAAATTGCATCCACGGCTAGTGGATGAAACTATGTGCCTTTGGTCACGGTTTCGAGTCTGGGGCAGAGTGTTCACGTTGCCCATTGTCTTGGGCAGAATGTATAAAAAAAAATTTCTCTTTCCCATCATCCCGCGTTTGGAGAGACTTTTCATTTTTTCTTTATAAAACCCTAATGTCTAATGTCCACCACCATTTGATTTCAAAACAAAACCCTAATGTTTTGTGCTCGAGCACAGGCGAGGAGAGGGAGCTCGACCACAGGCGGCAGCGGTGCGGCGGTGACGAGGGGCGCAGCGACGACGGCGAAGAAAGAGGAAAACTTCTCAATTACCTTCTGAAAATCAGGTAATTTTTAGATCTGAAAATTATTTCTGCAATTATTGCTGTTGTTGATGTAATTTCCAAAGGATTTATTGTCTATTTATTGAGATTTGAGTGCAACTGTTATCAATTTGCATTATTGGTTCATGGATTTGACGGGAGGAATCATTTTTTGCTTTTTTTTGTCGGAAGAATGCTTTTGGCAGGGATGAATTCGTTTTTCTGGTATTTTTGAGTTTCCGTATCGGTCTGTATCGGTCTGTATCGGCCCGTATCGGTCGATACAGCCCGATACCATACTTTTCCTTAATGAATCGGCCGATACCGATTTTTTGGACGGTATCGGATCGGCCAAGGCCAGATCCGATACGATACGGCAGATACGTATCGGTATCGGCCGATACTTTAAACCTTGCTCCTAATCTTCACTAACTAAATGAATTTAATGCATAACAGAGAGACGCAAATAACAACCTTTCGTATATTACAAAAGAAATGAAACTATAAAGAAAGAAGAAAAATCATTCATTAAGGACTAAGATAGCTTTAACAACAAGAAACAGCATGATTTGAGTTTTATCAGGCCTTAGAAGTGAAGGACTAGCCACTTGACACCTGAAAATCAGAACACACCACAAGCCTCAATTTTATTAGAGTTCAAACTAAGAAGCACAGACACTCGAAAAAATCAGGGTTGTGTGATGTCGGATGTGTATCAGAACACACCACCGACACTCTAGAATACAATAGGACACACCAAAATAGGTGTTGTGTCCATGTCTTCGTGTCATGTCTTATCCATGTTCGTGCAACTTAGAGTTGAAATCATTGAAACCCAATGAACCCATCAATTTTATCTTTTGGTAAAGAAATTATTTATATGTATTTATTTTCCCTCTCATGGTTAATGGGTTCCAAAATCCAAAAACTTGCAACTACCAAAGCCAAGAAGTGAACATTCTTAATGTTACCAACACATGCTTTTCACAAATGATGTTCCCAAACAACTTTCCGACCACTATATGTTTGGCCTAATCCATGAAACCCAAGGTACACTAAAAATTCAGTCATAGAAGTCCCACAAGCTGAAATTAGAAATAAAGAGTCAAAATACTTCCTTGCCTGGTTCGCTAGAGGACAAACACCAACAAATAGGGAGGGGAAGATAACTAGCTATGAATCTTCCTTCCGTCAATGGTTGAACCTTCTTTTCATTTGGTTTCTTTTGACCTCCAACAAGTTTTGATCATTGCAGTTTACTGTAGGGGCCGTAATGTATACCCATAAGCGCATCGAAGAATCCATAAGCACTATGCAACATTGCACTTATGCAACATTGCACTTACAGAAACCCAGGATACATCGATTATTTTAGAAAATTGAATATTGTTAAAGCATGGAGATACACATATCATAACATTAAAAAAAAGTTTACAGAAACCACAACAATAGTAAACATATTGTTCGTACCAAGTAAAATATGATAACATTCTGTAACCATTGCATTCAAAATGATAAGAACTTTCCATTAGTCTTTTGAAAAATGGCCGCTTTACCATTGCTCTAAGAGGTTGCATTTTCACACACATAAACAAGATCCCACCCGAATGCTCTCACACCACAAAATGTTTCTTTAGTGATACGTAAAATTAAAGATTGTTCTTTCGAATTCCTTCAATAAGAAACAAATCACGAACATCTTCTCCTTTCTAATACCTTCACATTATCAACATATTATCACATGCAGAAGACCACAGACTCAAGAAAATGTTGAAACGATATAACTGTCACAATCAATCATATCTAAGCCATCATTTCAAATCACAGATCATTGTCCCCCCTTCATTATGATTGGGTACTCTTCTTCCATGCTTATGTGCAAAACTAATAAACCTTCCAGATAGAGGTGTTTAGTGAAGACCACACCCTCCAGCAAAACGGGCAGTCACACAATCAATCGTATCAAAGCCATCATCTCAAAAACACAGATCATTGCGCCCCCCAAACCCTCTTCTTTATGATTGCGTACTCTTCTTCCATGCTTATGTGCAAAACTACTAAACCTTCCAGCTAAAGGTGTAGTGAAGATCACACCTTCAACCAAAATAACCGTCACAAAATCAATGGTTTCAAAGCCATCATCTCAAAATCACAGAACATTGTGCCCCTTCTTTATGATTGGGTACTCTTCTTCCATGCTTATGTGCAAAACTACTAAATATCCAGCTAGAGTAGTGAAGACCGCATCCTCAAGCAAAAAAAGTTACAACATCTAAAATTGTCACACAATCAAGCACATCAAAGCCATCATCTCAAAATCACATATTTGTGTCCCTTCTTCTCCCATGCTTATGTACAAAATTCCAGCTAGAGGTGAAATCACTTTGCACGTCTTCAAATGAGGATAAAAGTTTAAGACTTTAAATTCTCTGATTCTACTTGCGATAAAAGCACAAACATGGCTGTCCAAGCAGGTTACTTTAAAGACAAAGTCAGAGTTAGAAGGTGAAAAACCATACAAGGTCTGCCAAACTGTTGGTTCAATAAACCTCTATCAAAAAAAGAATTTTGAACCCCAAACTCCTAAACCAAAATAACCGCCTCAATCTCTCCATGACTCTACTACTTTCCACAGAGGGGGGAGGGGATGCAAAAAATTCTGAGAATTTCATAAGTTAGGAAATTCACATCATTAGGCATGAAAAAAATAACATGATCCTAAAGTGAATTGCCTTAAATAACTAATTTTATCGAAACGTCAATAGAAATGTCAATATGACAAACAAAATCTAAATGGAATGTGCTAAAGCTCTTGATTTTTAAATGGTATATGACAAACGAAATCTAAATGGAATATGACAAACGAAATCTAAATGGAATGTGCTGATCACGTGTCACATAGTACCGGGCAAAACACAGACAGTCCAAAATATACTAGGACACAAAATTCAAGGTTTCATGTCTCTATCGCTGCGTCCATATCCACTTTTCTATCCGTGTCCGTGCAACATAGGCTAAAAGCCTAGAGTCAAAACGCCAACCAAGACAGAAACACTGATAAGCATCAGGCATTACCTCTCATTCCCATTGAACCTGGCTCCAAGATAGAACGCGACCGACAGGAGCCAGGAGTCGCTGTGGACTGCAACGAGCGAGAGCCAATCCCTGCGGTGCATCCCGTCCCTCGCAAAGTTGATCCCAAGCGCAGGCTCCGGCAGCTCCGGAGGCACCTCCTCCGCAGGCAGCGTCACTTCCCAAGAATTGTTTGGATGGCCATAGAGGCAGAGATTCTCCTTCTCTACATAAATCAAAAGATACTAAACCCTAAATCCTCTCAAAAAAAACCCTATCAAAAACCCTAAATTAATGGGGGAAAAGCATGAAACTCACCAGGATCGCAGAGGCCGTAGAACTCCTCCACATCTGAAACAAAAAAGAAGAAAACAAAACAATCCGTGAGATCTAGGGAAGCACGGACACTCCAATATTTGGCTCCGTATCGGACACAGATTTGACGTGCACCAAAACATATGCCGTGTCCGTATCGTGTCGAGACGAATTCGTGTCCGTGCAGCGTAGATCGGGCTCTAGGAGGCGCGGACATCCCAAAAAATCGGCTCCTTGTCGTGTTGGACACGTGCGGAGACACCGATGATGTCCCGTGACCGTATCGATTGTGTTGTATCGAATTCGTGTCCGCGAAGCATAGATCGAGAGAGACAGAGGAGAGTTCGTCGACTGACCGTGAGTGAGAGCGCGGACGATGCCGGTTCTCCTGCCGCTGTAGTCCTTGAAGATCTCCTCGACGGTTCGAGGCGCGGAGGAAATCGATGGCATCTCCATTGGAGAGAGATCTGGAGATCGAGCGATTGATCGATCTCGATCGACAGATTTGAGGAATTTTGGAGGAGGAGAAAGAACAGAGCTTTTTGGAATAGTAACTATGAAAGGAAAAGAAAAAAAAAGATGGGGGAGGAAATGAATAAATTCCTTTATTTCTGTTTCTTTCTATGCTTCGAGTTTGCCGGATTTGGAATCAAAGAAATCCAGCCGTTGACTGTCAGATCAGATCATCTGATGGACGGTATAAGTAACACTGAGATTTAGGACCTGTTTGGTAGGAGGATTTGGATTTGCAATTTATTGTCCTTTTGGTTAGGACAAAAGAGTAGAATAATTAAATATTTTGTCTACCAATTAATATCATCATTAAATACTAATAATTAGTATTATAAAATAATTTTCTCAACTAATTATTAGTTGAGAAGTAATTAAGTGCCCTAAATATTAATTGAATACATTATTTTACCAACTAAAATCTTCCTACTTAATATAAACGATATTAATCAATTAATTATATAATTAAATTGATAATTAACTATATATGTTTAACTATTTATTATCGAACTCAACTGGCTCTTGCGGTCAGTGAGAAGAGGTATAACTTTTCTAGCTACGCAGACGGTCTCAAAATCAAATCGCAAAGAAAGTGTATATATGTGGACCCAAATGACATGAAATGCAGCATCCACAAAGTCTCGTATGTATCATCGGACCTCTAAAAAAAAATTTATTTATTTATGTTAATTAATTTTGTTTATTAAAATTTAAATTTAAATATTAAAAAATAATGCTATTAACTAAATATTAAGCTCTTACTAATTAATTAATGTTTAAATACCAATTATTATTTTATCTCTAATTAATTGTTTTGATTATTGAAATAAAAAAATAATAATAAATTAATTCAAAAGTTCCACTCGTCCGGGAGAAAAAGTGGATATGGAAAGCTGATTAAAATGGAGTCCAAAAGAATAGGAAAGCATTTTGGTAAAACACCCTCCCACCAACGGTCACGAATACGTGTGGAGAGGAGTACATAGCCTATTCGGCTCGGATTGGGCCGGGTTGTGGTTTAGGAAACCTAGCGTAATCCGGGTGTAGGATTAGGCCGGGCTCGGGGTTTGATCGGGCCACCACCAAGACCTTGACCAAACAGCTACAGGAAGACCGAAAGCATGTGGGCCCCAGCAACCCCTGTCTCTCCGCCATGATTACTTTCCTCTCCCTCTCTCCTCTCCATTCTCCTCCTCCCCCCTTCCCTCTCCCCTTCCCCCTCCCCCTCCTCTCCTTCCTCCTCCTCATCCAGCCAATCACCTCACCCCACGTGTCCCCCATTATCGCCTCCATGTCGGAGCTGGCGCCGGCGGAACTGTTCGCGCCACCGACGTACAAGAACAGGCCGGCGGCGGCTAGGGCTTGGAGGGCGGTCGTGGGGTGGCTGGGGTTCGTGTTCCAGATCCTGATCCAGATCCTGAGGGGGACCCCCTCGTGTAACCAGCTCCTCTCCTTCGTTGGAATCCGCCACCCGCCCTTCCTCTCCTCCGCCGTCGCCGACGGCGTGGCCTTCAAGCCGCTCCCGGCGGAGCTCCCCACCGACGACCCTCCTCCTCCTTCACCACCTCCCGCAGAAGCAATCGGAAGACTGAAGGTGAGTCCAGATTACAAGGACACAGGCGCGATACGGACACGGAGACACCCATAGGTTTCAGACACGGAACTGATTTTTTCATTGTCTGTAAGTTGAATCATAGAGTATCACTCGATTGGCTAGATCGGTGTTTTTTGGGATTCATTTGTGCGGAAAGTTTGCTCCTTTTAGTTGGTTGGAGATTTTAGCGCGGGGGAGTGATGGATTTGGTATAGACAGGGGCGGATCCAGTACTACTAATCTCATGCCGAAAATTCGACAGAGTTTTCCTATATTTTAAAGGTTCGATACCTGTCATAATGAATAAAAACATTGAGAAACAGATATCTATATCGAATATAAACCATTAAACCATTCCATTTCAAATTTAGTCCAATTAGAACATGTCCACTCACAGTCCATATTTGGCAACTAAGGATATCATCCCCTTAGAACATGAATTCAAGTATGGAAAAGTTTCAAACTCTGAAAACCTCCTTTTGGATCTGCTCCTGACTGAGCAAATGATGTAACCTTCAAATTCTTACTACATACTATAGTAAAAAAGAACAAAAACATAGAGCCTTCAAGCTTCAACACACAGAAAAGAAATGTAAAATCACAAGGAAAAAAAAACCAATTTAACATCCTTTGGCAAATCTCAAATCCTCAATGGGTTTGAATTTCATTTGAGAATATCATCCTGAATAAATTCCAGTTTTAGACTTCTAGTACCGAAAAAAAAATCAAAATTTTCTCACATAAAGCTTCCACACTTTATTCTTAAAGAAGTTGCTCACCCTAGAAATGCTTCAGTTTCATTAAAAAAAAATCAAAATTAAATAATGGTACGCAGTCAATACTATGCTATGAAGCTATTGATGTTTCTGAGTTACTGAAACACAATGCACAAGCAATATGGTCATGAAAGAAAATAGAAAACTTGTTGCAATCAGACAAAATATAGAAAAACTGATTGCAAGCACGCAAAGGAAAGTTTCACATATAGAATGAATAATGACGAATAACATAATTAATATTTCTCAGTTTGTGACATTTCATGGACTTCTCATAATTAAATATTTTCCAGTTTGTAGTCTTAGAGAGGGAGGCTGCTCCTGCTCGTGTAGTTGTGTGAACTCTCTCTCTCTCTCTCTCTCTCTCTCTCTCTCTCTTGTAAGTGCAGTCCTAGTGATTTGGGTGGGCTGAATTGTTTTTTTGTCTTTGGGTGAACTGAATATGCATATGTAGTAACCAAAAAAAAAAGTTGTATGGGCTACAGCCCCCACCCATTCAACCACTTGGATCCGCCCCTGGGTATAGAAATTTAGAATCGAGACATGATTCACATGGATGAGTAGTTGGTTAGGATTTTGTTTATTTTGGATAAGATTTGGCGTTTCTTGGTCAGAACAAGTTACTCTAATAATTGAAGTTAGATTTTTTTGTTGTGATCAAATATGATACCTAGATCAATTATTCATTATGGGGCAAGATTGGCAAGGCGATTTTTTGATAGAATTGGAGGAGGATGGTTGAAGAGGAGCGATTCCAAAGGGATGTGATAAATTGTTATTATAAGATGAAACATACAAACCAAACAGTTACTTGGAAAAGGTAGACAGATACAATCAGAATGGGATGGAGTGATGCATTTGACCTGTCTTTGCTCTTAGCTTAGCTGTGGTTCTCTTTGGGTTCGATTCTTCCTGGATGTCGATCTCTGGCAAAGATAGGGCAAATCAAATAACTATGTGCAATATTAGAATGCACATTATACTCAATTCGATTGACAAGTACTACGCAGAGGATAAAGAAAAAGCAAGGGCGCACCGCGCTAGTGCTGATTGAATGGAAATCGTATCCCTTGGTTTTCAAGATTTTGGAGGTTGTAAACAATTAACCTTTCTTTCTTTCTTTTTTTGTGGAAAACCCGTCGATTTATACTTTAAGAATTCATTCGATAGATTTGCAAATGATAGATTTTCCATTTCAATTGTTTATGGGCAGATGGTTAGGGTTTGTTAATTTTCTACGTGGTATGGATAAGAATTTGATATTTTTTATATCGAAACATGTTGCTTCCTATTTTTGAAGTTCACTTTTTTTTTTGGAATCAATTTGATGTTCATGATCCAAATCCAAACGTGTCCGATACAATGCGACACTGACACGACAATGATTTCAGGAATGTGTGCTTCCTTTGGACAATAAAGAGAGATCAAGTCCGAGTGGGTGTTGTTCAAATTATGTGGGATGTAAAAAAAAACTTAATTGCTGATTATGCCTAGAGGGGGAAGGAAGTGAAAAAAGCATAATCGGAACTCTATTTTTCCTTATGAATTTTGAAACGACAGAATTTATCTTTCGACTTTATTTGTTTATGACATAATTTTAAGAAATTGATGTAATATCTACAGCTCCCCACATTGTAATTGATAGAAGCTCATAAATTATATAGCTTAAAGCACAGTAATTAAATTCATTTTACATAAACATGATGCATTTCCAGCCGGTTATGTATCTGGTTTGGTTGTCTCAAAGACCACCAAATGTGGCATCATAGAGATACTTGAGGAAGAACCCTACTAATTTTTGGTTTTGTGCAAGTAAGGAATACTTGAGAGGATCAAAATATCAACTACAATCTCGGTGAAACAAGCATTTTGCTGATAGAACTTATGAATGAACAATTTCCAAGATGTGCTCCATGAGTCTTCATGTGCCACTTAGTACAGGGTGTTTCCCTGACATTTCAGTTGATTGACCAGTGCGCATAGCACAATAAGCATACTCTAATCTCCAAAAGAAACACACAACTGAGACACTAGACCTATTTATAGATTTAGAAAGTAAAAAACAAATAAAGAGATGGATGGCAAAACCTGCCATAGAGACAAGTGAAACTCCCTACCATGTGACATCTTCAGACTATTTTTCTAGTCTATAGGAACTTTGAGGGTGGTCCTTGGTTGCACGAGCTTCAGCTGCCTGACTTAAAAGGTAGGTCTAACTATATCATAACTGAACTTTTAGATTTTATGGCAGGGCGATCTCAGGTTGATAACAGGTTATAGAACTTTGTCAATTATTTTATTCTGATGGGATATTGATTTGATGATGACGATTATGGAAAATATCAAGAGCATCCATTTCTAATTAAAGTTGTGTGCCCCCTCCCCCCTCCCCCTTCTCTTTCGGCATGCTGTGTGGAACAAAATGGATAATGCTAAGGAGATTTGAGATATAATCTTGAGGTTATATCCTATTTGTTATGTTATTGGGCAGCAATATTTCAATGTTCTTGCTCAGAATAAGAACGAAGTGTATATGTGATTCATATCATTAGGTATGCCCATTAATTTTGATATGTTGAAAATAAAGAAAAATTGGACTTGGAGTAGTACTGTTGATTATACGATATTTCAGTATGACATCGTCTTTTGGACCAAAGAAGAAGTATGTGTACCAATTTTTCTCTCTCTATGGTTAGCCCATTAACTTAAATATGAGAACTGAATATAAATGAATCTTGGAGCTGAGCATGGGTAAACTGTCTAGTTGTTATACAATTGGCCAATATGATGTTCTCTTACTTTCTTAAATGTATTACTATGCATTTAGGTAGAAAGTAAGCTAATCATTTTTAATTTTCGATTATGCCTATTCACGGATTCTATCAGATTGAGATAGACAAATTAACTGGTTAAATAGCAAGTGTAGTAAATCTAACTAATCTAACACGCGCAAACAATGTTATGTTCGCCGTAGTAGTTTTAGGGTTTCATTTCTCATTTTACCTTTGACCTTAAAGGCTTAAACACTTGTACATGTTTCCAAGTTTCCAAGTCTTTTATGTTTTCCTTTTGTTGTTACTATTGCTGCTGCTTCGCTATACATAATTCACGGCATTCCAGAATAGTTACTATTCAGTCTTAGTTGCTCAGAAATTCCTGCCTTTCATTAACCCCAAGGCTTAGAGAAATCTTTGTTCTGACTCTTTCCCGAAAGTGATTGGAACAATTTTTAATAGTAATGTCAACATGATAAGCTTCAGTAGATCCAACTTGGCTAAATGCTGCAGGTGGTGCTGGACTTGGATGAAACATTAGTATGTGCATATGAGACATCTAGTCTGCCTAGTATAGTTCGCACTCAGGCAATTGAAGCAGGTCTAAAGTGTTTTGATCTGGAATGCATATCTATAGACAAGGTGGGTTCTCTTTGACATCATTTTCTTATAATCATCTGCTCCGTATTGTTTAGAATATTGTAACAAATTACTCAAATTAAATTGCCTGGCTGAAGGAGGCCGAAGGAAGACAAAAGGTGAATCATGTCACTGTATTTGAGCGTCCTGGTTTGCATGAGTTCTTGCAGAAGACTAGTGAATTTGCAGATCTTGTTCTGTTCACTGCTGGACTTGAAGGTATAATACCTCATAGTTTGTTTGTTTCTGGACTCTAGCCCACCGGATATCTTTTCCCCTTCTCATTGTCTTTCCATATGCTGTTTCAGGTTATGCTAGACCTCTTGTTGACAGAATAGATGTTGAAAATAGATTCAGTCTTCGTCTTTATCGTCCTGCAACAGTTAGCACGTAAGATATACAATCACATACTGGTAGCTACGTACATTAGAATGTGTTTTGACTGAGATTCTAAATTCCGGGCATGTAGTGTTGCCATTATCAGTTTTGGTTTGATCTGATGGGTCTTTTAATTATCCATTTGCGTTGACATTCAACTTCCTAATATTTGAAATAATTCCTACTGACAAGCTGTAGGCTGTACTTGCACATTTTGTATTTCTCAACCTAATAAAAGTAGAATTGTTGAAATGTGTTCAGTATTTCTCAATGGTCCAGTATTTCGCTCAAATTATCCTTGAATTTAGACATTAAAATGCAATCAACCTAGTAAGAAGTCTTGCTTATTTTTAAACATCATTGTAATACAAAGAGAAACTAAAATAATGAGTATGGAATTTGTATACCCATAAACTGCTTGGGTTTTAAAATTAAAAAATAAAATAACCAAATGAGAATATTTGTAACCATAGGTTATGAATTAAATAGTATTTCAAGAGGGACTGGTATATCTCTGGGTCGATTGTATATATTTTTTAGGGTCTATTGCATATAAGTACCTTAAATCTACTATATTTTTACATAAGCCCCATAAATCTTGTTAATTGCTTAAAAGTGTCCAAATCATTAAAAAAAGGAGTCGTGAGAGTCCCTCTTAGTTATCTTAACTCATTACAAAAAGGAATATTTCTTCAATACTAACAGAACTTCAATTTTTAACTGTGTTGCCCTTATCTTCCTCATTCTTCTCCATTTTGACCATTTTAATGTAGTTTTGCCCTCCAACGATTAATCAAACCAAAAGAGCACTTAAAGTTAAAAGAAAACCCCCTCTAAATCCCATTATTTTCTTTTTTGGTATTATATTGATGAGAATAGGTCGTGAGAAGTATTTGAGACACATCAAACTCAAAAGAATTTGGCTCATAATCATAATATTTTTAAGCACAAGACCAGTCTTCTTTAATTTGGAAGAACCATTCTCTAAACTTCCGTCTGTAAGCATAAAACCCATTATGGAAGATAAATATGTAAGAGCATACCTCTCAAATTTTGGAAGAACCCTTCTCCAAAATCTTCTTTTGTAAGTAAAAAAAAAAAATCCATTATGGAGCATAAAACAAAAGTATTCAAATTTACAAAATGTAGAAAGGAAGATGAGGATAATATTATCTTTTTATTTTAAACAGTTAACAAGAGGGTTATGTTAAATTTTAACTGAAGGAGATGGAGGGGGGCTCGTAACTCCATTTTTATGTGAATTTAGAGAACTTGTAAGCAACTAAGTAATAACAAGGTTTAGAAGACCTATGTAACTATAGCAGATTTAATGGACTTATATGACAAAGCCCATATTTTTATTTACGGTTGCCATGCTTGAGGCCTATTATTAATCAATATCTAGGAACTAAAGGAAGGTAACTTTGTAACTAAGTAATATTATATGTATACCGAGATAATAAAATTTGATTGCTAACCCTAGCCTTCAGAGATTGTGCAAAAGCAAAGCTGATATAGCTTGCTTGGGATAGTAGCCTAGTGTCCTTAGATAGTAGCCTAGTGGTAAAAGGCTTGGGACGTGTGGTGAACATACGTTTTTAAAAGAAAAATATTTTTCTTCCTCCATCCAGATGATATTATGGAACCCATACTTATTACGTTGGATGTTTATTAGAGACACAATCTTTCCTCATGTGTGATTTTTTGTACATGCCACGAGATCTTGATGTGGGGGAGCCTACTTCATTTTAAGTTAAGATCACGAAGTCTGCACGAGTAATTGAAGTATGGAACACAGGAAACCAATATTCTCTTTTTAATTTATGAGAATGAACCTCTTTGCCCAAGTTGGTGCTTCAGATGCATGTAAAAAGTTCGAACACATGACAGAATCTAGCAACTGTTGCAGACTAAAAAATGTTCCCCTTTGGTCTTTAAACATTTTATTACACTTTAATACTCCATATACCTTTGCCATCCGACTCTTGTTTTCTTCAGAAGTACTATCTTTAATAGTTTGATTTGTTTATATTTGTTTGCATCTAAGAGAATGTTGACTAATTCTAGCCAAAACTTACACCACATATTTTTTTGATTCTATAACCAGAGAATACAGGGAGCATGTCAAGGATCTTTCTTGCATATCAGAAGATTTATGCCGAATTGTTATTGTTGATAACAACCCGTTTAGTTTCTTGATGCAACCATCAAATGGAATACCGTGCATTCCTTTTTCTGCGGGACAGCCTTATGATGAGCAGGTGATGATTGAATCAAAATTACCAGGCATATAATACCATAAAAAAGTTTAGTTGCTTAATCCAATCTGGTGTTGGGGTAATTTTAATTCTGAATTTTCCTTTCCATTTGTTGAACCTGTAGCTTCTGAGGGTTCTTCTTCCACTCCTTAAGCTTCTATCGTTCCAGAAGGATGTGAGGCCTGTTCTATATGAAAGGTTTCACATGCCAGAGTGGTTTCAAAAGCATGGGATCCCTCCTTCAGATGCGGTTTTGTAAGTAATTTATGATGGTATTCAGAAGACTTAGTCACAGAGCACCATGTGCTATTATTACTGGAGTATTTCCCATAGGAAGGTTGATTGTACGTTAGAACATTTTTTTTGTGCTTCCCGTAGTATTGCTTGAGATTAACTAGGACCAGATCCACCTGTTTAAAACAAGCATCTGGTGTCGTTTAGTTAAACACTCGGAAAAGTTTATCTATGTATAATCAACTCAGATTTGTGCGTAACCAAATTCATATATAATTGTAATTTTTTTTTTTTTGGGACAATGATAGTTGTAAGCATTTGATAGATGAAACTACCCATTGGTAGAAGAATTGAAAGCTTTCGAGGTTGCCTGACATTTTCATTTGGTTATCATTCCAGAAGAGTATCAGTTAATGCAGATAGTTTCTCACATGGTTATTTCTTGGGAATTCAATGCTAAGTCAATTGGAAACTGCCAACACCAACATTATGTACAAGAAAAACTAATCATGACAAAATAAGCAAGAAAAACTAGACTTTCCTTTGGTAAGAATAAGGCTGGAATTTAAATGGAACTGGATTTATGCTTAGAGTTTCCAGGCTTGAATAATTGCAACACTTGAAACTTGAAAGGGATATTTTAGCAAATGCTTCTATTATGTGTAAAATAATTAAAATTTAGGTTAAAATAGTGGGGGTATATTGTAATTTTTAAATGTTAGGAATGGAGGCATTTGTTAAATTTTTTAAATAAGTGGGAGTATAAACTAGTTTCTATATTTTTAATAGGAACATTTGCTAAAACCAAATAGGAATCTATATTTGATTCCTATTTGCTATATTTGTAATAGAAACATTTGCTAAAATCAAATAGGAATCTATATTTGATTCCTATTTGTTGTAGTTTTGTTAACTCTACTTTGGTGATTTGTTTTTGGAAGTAGGATTGGAGGATATCCAAACTTCAAAATGTTTCAAAATTTTATGTGAGTTTGTATCAAGACATAGGATACTCTAGAATGTATTATGTACTAGGACACAAGTTTGTGAGCAGCCCGAAGTCTGCCATCAGACCTCCCGGACAAATCCGAGTTGGTTCGACCGGTCAGACCCAAAATATTATTTTTCAGGTGGGGCTGTCCAGACCCGAGCTTGGTTCGGTCGCCCTAATGGGTCAGGCCGGGTTTTGCTCCAAAACCTGATTGGACCGGCACGCATGAACATTTTTTTACCATTTTACATTCCTAATTATTCATTATTATGAACTTTAGGGCTATGTTTTTTACCAAAATATTGCTATTATTTAATCATTTATGAATGTTAATCATATATATTTTGGTCATTTTGTTAGAATGATTAAAATACTATTCTAACAACTATATTCAAGGATATTTGTGGTCATTTGGCGTCCGAAAAATTCTATAAATATGGATTATTTTATCCAAACTTATCTCACAAAAAAAAAAAAAAAAAAAAAAAAAATATCTTCCCTCTCTTCTGATACTTTCAATCAATTTTCAGTTCTATTTGAATTAGCAACTTTCTGGATACTAAATTGAAAAAAAAATTGCAAGAGTTCGAGAAATCAAACTTTTGAGGCTTCAACTTGATTGACCACCACCAAACTGCAACAATTCTACATTCACTTTGAGAAAATCAAATTAGTTATTTTTATATTTTAAATTGATTAAATTTTGTAATTAGAACATTAGAAAAAGATAGTACAGATCCTAATGCTTGTTCTAACAAAAAAATTGATAGTATTTCATATCATTGTCACAATGTTTATAATAGTAATTGTTATGTTAATCATGTAGCAAACGAACAACCACCACCGACACAAAATGTCACCTTCCAAAATTTGAAGTATCAATAGTTGTTTTGTAAGTAAATCAAGATCAATTTATTGAAATTAGTTTACTAATTAAATGTCACAAATAGTCAAGGAGAGAAATTCTGAAATCCCAACACACAAAAACCAATACTTAGAACTGCACAATGCAATAAATGTTAAAAATATCTTTAAATTGGGAAAAATAAAGGCACAATAACTTTAAAGAGATACTGTGAAACTTGCTATGATAAAGACACAATTGATGCTAGATAAACATATTTGAGCGTCGGTACTCTAGGATCTTCATTAGGATTATTTACTTATTTGTCTGCTTGTAACAAAATTAACTTAAAAAAATATATTATTTGTGATGAACACTTTTCACATTTTGTGACATTGAATAATATTATGACTGTGCAAATAGTACAGTAAATCCTTATTTTAGAAAAAGTTTTTGATCTAGTACTAGAGATGAAGCTTTTAAAATATTTGAAACCGATGGAACATCCCTATACTAGAGCTACAATTGGCGGAGTTATCCTAAAAGTTTTATGTGAATATGATATTCATAATAAACATTTATTAGTTTTTTTTTATAATGCTAGGAATAAAATGTCTTGTATCAATATTTTTAAATTTCAATTTCTGCAGCACGATTTTTCATGTAACATGTGATTGACGTATTGTTAATTTAATTATACAAAAATAACTTCAATTTTCTCAAGCGAATTTAGAAAAATATTAGAGCATGTTTAATTAGTTTGAATGCTTCTCCAAGTATGCAACACGAGTTTAAAATGTTATGTGCACAATATGATTTAAAATTTAAGAGATTTGTTATGGATACACCACATAAATGTAATTATACATATTTGATGTTGAAATCTTATATTAAATATAAAGATGTTATTACACAAGTTCAAGTAGTGATTGCCAATCAACTGATAATGATTTGTTAGTTGCTACTTCAATTTTCAAATTTTAAGAATTATTTTACAATATTGCATGTATTTTATCCGAAGTATTATTATCTAACTTCTCATTTAGTTTTAATAGGGATTATTAATATTTCACATTTATTTCTCAAATATGTTGGAAAATAATACATTTGATTCCTGTAAACAAAAATAAGAATAGATTAGATTTACCGGTCTACGGGAAAGTCGCGCACGAAGCACTGTCCTAAGAGTTTATTCGAGGTCTATGTGCAGACATTCTCTCGAATTTTCCTAGTAGTAAAACTCCCTTACTACCGGTTTTCCGTCATCGCACACGGCTTCGAAAGAATGACCCGAACTTAACTTGCCAAAAGGAAGAAAATGACGAAGGCAGAGAAGTTTGTAGAAGAAATGATATACAAAATGGAGAGAGATTTGACTTCTTCTTCTTTTCATATCACAACAAAAAAGACTATGGAATATATATATATATATATAGGAATGAGGAGGATAAATGTGAATAAAGAATGAATTTAATACTCATTAATGTGCATAAAGTAACGGTTGGAGACAATAATTTTCAACGTTCCAAATGTTGAATATGGAACGGTAAAGGAATTGACGAGGAATTTGGTTTTTGCCTTAACAGCAATAGTTGTATCCAACAATCCTCCCAAAAAATAAGTTTCGAATAGAGAGAAAATAATATAGCAAAGAATTTTTGGACAATTATATATTATGCATAGATGAGATGGACTACAGCCTTGAATCTCACTTAGTGACTATTGTCTTTGTCTGAAGAAATGCTTGATGAACTATGCCTTGAATCAGACTTCTTGAACCATATTCAGATAATATCACACATAGTACGCTAGAAGTTCTTGGGTCTATCGGGGTGGCGCTTTTGATTGGCCATGCACACTTTTTTATATTCATGAGAGTTGTCTGGGATCGCCCTGTCCCATAGTCGCGGCCTTCACGACCTCTCGTATAGGTAAGTCCTCTCAAAGGGTTGATGATTGGAGTCAACCATGAATAACAATGCTTGAACTTATTAAGAGTTTTAAAACTCACCCTAACTAAATCACACCGAAACACTGTCACCGTAGGGATGGGGAATCATTGTACACATGTACAGCCACTTGGGCATTATTTTAATGAGATTTTAATCTCGGATCAGTGTTCCATAAAAGTCACCTAAGTCCAGCTTGTTTCTACCCATTGAACTGACTTCTTGGGATCTCCAGTCAGACTCGGCTGGGTTGTCACTGCTGGTGACTTACTTATGGGCTTAACCTCATCCCACTCGATGATTCTAGGATTAATTTCCTAGACAAACTCTTCGTCAAGAGTAAACAGACTCTTCGTCAAGAGATCTGTAAAGTTCTTTTATGACTTTTATAGTCAAGAACCACATATTTGCCATTTAGGCTTTTAATATCTTGAATCACAGCTGCAGGTACCTGTTCATCTTAGAATTCATAAGATCATATTTAATTAGTTCTATAATAGATCTATTATCATCATTTATAGAAGAAAAAAACAGGTACATAAATATGTATATTCATAATAAAATGTCTGAGTCATTCAGCTTCAGCACAATCTATAGAAATTATTTCAGAATCTATGATACTCCTAGCTATGATAGTTTGTCACATGGACATATCATCTTATGAGTATCTAAGTTGTCCCGCATTTGAACCAATGTGGTAATTGTTTGACATGCTTCTGTTGCACTTTCTACAAAAAAGAGTGTGGAAGTCAAATAGTTTTAACAAAACATCACAATCTCATTATCTAGGCAAGAAACATTAGACAGGTCCTTACTGAAGTGCAGCACTAAAACAATACATATTTGAATATATAGCCTAAATAATGACTTAGTAAAAGAATTACTAAATTGTTATTTTACTAAGTAAGCTCAACGAAGGAATTAAATAGTAAGGGCATCAACCATGAAATCCATCATGTTGAAAACTGAAAAAGGTTTCAATGATGCAAGATTTTAAGACAACATATATATATACTTATATTTGACAGCAATATATATCATGTTAAACTAGTAGACCAAGAAAGAAAGGCTTTTCCTTCTTCTATTTTTTTTTCTTTTCATTTGATAATCAATTTAGTGCTTGATATTCTGACATGAAGAGTATTCATGGTAATTAAATATGAACCATTGAATGCTCAAACATGTGAAGAATTGAAAGCATTCAATTGTTTGACGATTGCCCATTTGAAGAATCCAAAATAAGAAATAAGTCTCATTAGCAATTTACTCTAGTTACCATATAAACAATATCACAATCAAATCTGCGGCTCATTGAAAATAAACGGTTACAATAACATTAATATTGCTATAAATGCAGTAATAATAAATGAACTTCACAATAAATTGCTAAATTATAATGGTTTCCAAGTGAACAATCAATTTTCACTTGTTTTCTGTATTTGGAGGGTGTAAAATACCTAACTTAAACTCATAAAAGGTATGTGTTCAAGTTTACATAAGTCGATTGTGCATACTACTACTATTTACACTTGTGTGTAAAAGCGCTGTCACCTGCATCATCTGATGACAGAAATGTTAAACTATGACCAAAAGGTAAGATGAGCATATATATATATATATATATATATATATATATATATATATATATATATAGGAAAAAAGGGTTATGAGCCATAGACTCATATTCCTACATGAGTCAATGCATATGTGGACCAATAGAAATGGAGTGTACTAGTGCACATGGGATGTAGAAATTCATTCCTATTGGTCCACATGTGCATGGCTCATATAGGAATATGAGCCTATGGCTCATATCCCGTTTACCCATATATATATATATATATATATATATATATATATAGAGAGAGAGAGAGAGAGAGAGAGAGAGAACATCGATGTAGAAGAGATTAGTAGCAGCTAGATCAAAAGATGGCATCTAGATTGAGAATACAGAACCTTCATTTCTTTCTCCTTAATCGATAGAGAGAAACTAAAGACCAATCCTTACAATAGCAAGTTTTATACCATTTAAGTACTGTTTTCATAACAAATGATTAATATTCAAAGCATGAACTAGATAAAAATTCTAAAGAAAGACCTTGATGAAAATACTAGTAGATTTTCAAGAACAATTAGTGCAAATATACACTTCAAGTGTTCAGATAGCAACAGGGATATTGATGGTACTTTATAGATTGGTTATCTAATGACATAACTCGATAATGTCTACTATAAAGACCTCAGAGAGACCTAGGCATAAATGAGTAGGTATTATCTTTAATGAATATTTTTCATATCTTGCCTAATAAATTGCTAATAAACCGCACAATCCAGAAACTGATTGCTAATTTTTTGCAGCTTATGTTCTATTTTAAGTCTTTAAAAATAAGCACAAGAAATGCATATAACAAATCCTCGTAGTACAATAATCAACATCATGCGAAAAAAAGGAAAACATAATGAATCAAATGTTTCAAATATTAGAAAAATATCAAAAGACATAATATATCAAATGTTTCAGATACTAATACATATGTTGTCATAGCTCTTATACTTGGTGTAAGAAAATTATCTTTTCTTAGCATGTGAGAAAGGGAAAACAGAAAGAAAAGAAAAAAACTTGTATCAAATGTTTCCGGTGAAAAACAAAATCATGAAAATAATAACTCGAGTAAACTCTTAGATTGTTGGAAAATAAAATCTTTGATTCCTGTAAACAAAAATAACAATATATTAGATTTACCGGTCTACGGGAAAGTCGTGCACGAAGCACTGTCCTAAGAGTTTATTCGAGGTTTATGTGCAGACATTCTCTCGAATTCTTCTAGTTGTAAAACTCACTTGTTACCGGTTTCCGTCACCGCACACGGCTTTGGAAGAATGATCCGAACTTATCTTGCATAGAGGAAGAAAATGAAGAAGGCAAAGAAGTTTGTAGAATGAATGATATACAAAATGGAGAGAGATTTGACTTCTTCTTCTTTTCATATCACAACCAAACATAGATTCAGAAGAATGATCCGAACTTAACTTGCCCAGAGGAAGAAAATGACGAAGGCAAAGAAGTTTGTAGAAGGAATGATATACAAAATGGAAAGAGATTTGACTTCTTCTTTTCATATCACAACAAAAAAGACTATATATATATAGGAATGAAGAGGATAAATGTGAATAAAGAATGAATTTAATACTCATTGATGTGCATAAAGTAACGGTTGGAGACAATAATTTCCAATGTTCCAAATGTTGAATATGGAAACGGTAAAGGAATTGATGAGGAATTTGATTTATGCCTTAACAACAATAGTTGTATCCAACAAAATATAGACACGCTTATGGTTTTGATTACGTAGTTACTAGAATGGAAGAAAATTTCTAAAATATTGGTATGATTTAACTTTTTTATATTGTTTGACTGTAGTTTTAGATAATAAAATAAAATTAAGCGGTTTATTTATATTGTTAGATAATTTCCATGAAAATATAAAAAATGAAGTATCTGATTTAAAAACTAAAATTAAAGAATGTTTAATGTCTAATTAGTCTATATGAAGAAAAAAATTATGGTCGATCGACCCGGTTCGACCGTTTAAAGTAGTAGCAAATATAGTTTAATTTATAATTATCTCATGCTAAGAATATAATACAAAGGAAGAAACAAAAATATTCTTCTCTCCCAACTCAACAATTTTCTTTATATCTGAACTCCTATGATGAAAACAGTGACGAGTCCGGATCATAATTTTCAAATTTAGAGTAGTGCAAAGCAAAAAAAGAAAGGAAAAAGAAAAAAAAGAGTATTATTCACTTTCTTCCTTGGTACATGATCTTCTAATTGTTCCAGTGTCCACGATAACATCGAAATCCTAATTTATTTTACGTTCAAGAATGTTAAACAAAAGGAGAAACATTATGCTACTAGATATTTAGGAAGTTTGGTTGTGTTCAAGATTGGATTCATATCGAAACAGACTAAATACTTAAGAGATACAAGTGCCGACGTTAATAAACTAGACTTTCAAGCTCTTACTATAAATAATGCTACAAAAGCTAAAGAATGAAGCAACAAAGTCCTTTAGAGGTAGATCCATATCTTTGAGAATTGAAGATCATCATCAAAGATTAAAAAAAAGCTGGATGATCAAATTGCAGATGAAATTTTTACTTTCAAAATTTAATTTTTTATAAAAATAAATAAACATGTTATACATTTTCTCAAATAAAAAACCAATAAAAAATCTTTATTTTCATTATTTAATTTTTTTTTCTACTATTTTTTTTAAATTGCCGAAAGCCTAATATCCGGTCCAGTCCGAAACTGGTCCGTACCTGAAATGGACCCAGCTCGGACTGGCTCAGACAGACTGTGGGCCGGAGTAGGTTTGGGGTTTGGGTCTCAAGCCCGGCCCGGATCGGCCCGCAACTCATTGCCCGAGTTAGCCCGGCCCAATCCAAATCAGGTATAAATTGGTTGATGGATCCGGATCGGGCCGGCCCAAAACATGTCAAAAATGATGGGACGCAACAAAGATTGACAGACAGTACCGACGATCATGATAAAGGCACTAGTGGTGTGGAGGGGAAACGAAGGGAGCAGCGTGTGAAGTTGGGCCTATTGAGTGAGAGAACAGTGGTGGTGGTCACTGCTACACTACAGCCACATGGATCGTATAATTTGAAATGCTCCTAGCTCTGGGCAGCCCTATTCTCCGATTCCGCCCATCTTCCTTCCTTCGAGCAAAGGTGATCTATACAAAACCCTAAAAATCCAATTCTACTCCCATACCCTAGATAAAAATTGTATTTTTAATTTTCTTTCTTTCTTCGTTGGGGTTTCAGATGGATTCATCATCGTCTTCATCACTTAAGAGCAGTAGTCCTCCCAAGTCCATAAGATTGAAGCCCATCGATGCATCTCCTGTCACCTTCGCCGAGTTCGGCCAGGTCGTCTCGGCCTCCGCCGACGGCGCAAAGTTCGGGCCCGACAACGCCCAGCTCGACCTCCAACGTGGCGTCCCCAGGTACGGCTCCCAAAGTATCCGGTGCCGTGTCCTTGCCGGACACGTATGGACACACCCAAACATGTGCCGTCATGACACGGACACACCAATATACTAGGCGACACAAAACTAGGTGTCATGTGGACCGTGTGGCCGTGTACGCAGCGTGTCATGTCGTGTCGGAGACGTTCTGTGTGTGACCTATGATGCATGCAGTCACACGATATTAGCACGGGAAACCACGGACATGGCACCGATTTTTTTTTTTTTTTACTGTTCTTGTGTATATTGGAATATATGTCGTGACCAATACGGTTTAGACGTGGAAATCATATTGCAAGTCTAATCACCAAGACTAGCTAAGTCCTAAACCAACTCAATCTTAAGAGCCAAACTATCAAATATAATCTTTTATTGGACCAACTGAACCTGATAGAACAATTATTGCTGGAAATGAATCAAAGCTAACCCCAAAGGAAACCAAAGCCAAACCCAACAAAGCATATATGCAAGCTAGGGTCTTGGACAATACATTATCTACCACTAATAAAAAGATTCGTCATCGAAACTTAAAGAACATACTTAACATCATCCTTATTAGTCTCTACTTGAGTCAAATCATAGACACGTCCTTGAGTCATTGGTTGCTCACTACGACGATCGCCATGGGATGGTGCTGGGTTCTGAGTCAGTGCATGCCTGGTATCTTCCTCGGTCGCTCCCTTAGCTCATATGGTCATATCTCTTATTCCGACAATTGATAGCAAGGTGGCCAGACGACTACAATTGTAGCACACTTTTGTTGCATTGAGACAGTCTTCCACCTTGTGGCTGTAGCAACCATAGTAGTAGCATTTCGGCTCTTGATATGTGGTAGGATGTTGTCGCTTCGGTGCATTGTTCCTTTTCACAATGTTGGATCGTTTGTTGTTGTCATTGTTGTGGTAGTTCCATCCCGATCTTTGAAGATTCATGCCATAGTAGGCTTCCATCGACAGGGCTTGGAAAACACTTCCATCGACAGGGCTTGGTACACTTCATGGTACGTCTTGAACCGGTGAGAGACATCCTTCTGTAGGCCAAGTCATTTCTTGAACCTACGGGCTCAAGCCTCCTTGTTTAGCAGCACCGGAGAAGCAAACCGTAATAGCTTAGTGAATTGAGTACCGTATTATTGCACCGTCATGTTTTCCTGTTTGAGTTCGAGGAACTCGTTTTCCTTCCGTGACAAATGGCAAGGAGATGTACTGCTCCAGAAGTGCAGCGCGGAAAAGTGATATTTATTTCATTCTTGGTGTCTCTGAGAATCCTCTTTCGTGATTGCCACCAATAGTACGCATTTTCGCATAATTGCAGTGTTGCGCAAGACACACTCTTCGATCATTGAATGCTGAATTCCTCCTCGAATATATCCTCCAATTCTGCGAGCCAATCTTCCGCCTTGGAAGGGTCTTCTGAGCCATCAAACTTTGGCGGGTTCATCTTGCGAAATTCCGCCCCTGGGGATGAAACTTTAGTGTTTGCAGCATGGGGTTTCATCAATGGTGTTTGCAGCAACAGCTTGAACAAGCTGCTGAAGCACATCCAGCTGCTGCTGTTGAGCTTCAAACATTTGAGCCATTCTGGCATTGTTCCTTGATCCCATTGCTTATCAACAAAATAGAGGTTAGCATCACACATACACACACATATATATATATATATATATATATATATATATATATACTAGTATATATGCACGTGCTTTGCACGTATATTGGAGTGAATGATGTTGATGAGTTAGTTTACTTTAGCATGAACCCTTTGATTGTCAGTGGAATTTATTGCATCTCTTAAATGGTTGTCATTGAAATTTATTGTAGGTATTCTTTTTAATTACTAAATATGTTGAAGGGTATTTTTGGAACGAAAATTTTTCACGGTGAAGTCTAGTTTTGGCATTATATAGTATATATATATATATATATATATATATATATATATATATATATATGGACTTACTGTATGGAACATTCAAATCAAAGGGCGCGAAAAGATCTTAGAAGTAATTTCTGTCAAGAAATATGATTTCAATATAAGCTTTCAAAATGTCCAAGGAAAATGAACCTAGAGCTAAGATACACTATGCAACACCAAATCCAAGTCTCACGTTCGTGTCGCCGTGTCCTTAGTGCGTCATGTCGTGTCAGACACATTCTATGTGCAACCTATGATGCAGTCACACGATATGAGCACGGGGAAGCAAGGATGTGGCACCACTATTTTATTGTTATTGTGTATATTGGAGGGTTTGTCGTGACCGGTATGTGTCGGACGCCACACGGCCATTCTTCCTAGTGTCCATGCAACGTTGACAATAATTATATTATGTTGTCTCCTAAATACTTTTGGAAGCACGGACACTCCAAAAGTGCAGACAGATATTAGACACAACTAGGACACTACAAAATACACTAGGACACACCAAAATAAGTGTCGTCTTTGTCATCATGCCCTTACCGTGTTGGGATGTATCTTTTTCCATGCCAAATACTTTAAGATTCAATAAGATTGTCTTTGAGCATACATAAATTTACCATCTCATATTACTCTGCTAATCACATGGCAGATTCTATATCATGCATTTGCAAGATCGCAAACTTAAGTTTAGGAGGATCACTCATCATGCGAGTGTAACCCAGTGCCTTGGTTGTGTTGGTGGTGAAGAGTGGTTTCTTGGTGTTGCCAAGGCTTCCATATTGGATGAGAACAAAACCAGCGACGATAACAAAGACAATAGAGCGGTACTGTCAGCATCTGGGCATTATTACACGCCGCCTCATCCTGATGATGTCCGCGTTTTTCGGATAGCAGGAGCAAAGTTTCTGAAGCTTAACAAAGGGACTTGGCATGCTGGACCCTTGTTCAAGTCGCAGGCTATGGATTTCTACAATCTAGAGCTGAGCAACACCAATGTCAGTATTTCTTCCTTTTATTTGAATCTATTTATTTATTTATTTATTTATTTATTTGTTTATTTATTCTTTTCATGTTATTTGAGAAAACCCTTTAACCTTGAACAATAATTTGGAACAAGTTTTCTTTGCATTTAGGTTATTCTGAACAATACTTCAGAATAAGATGTCATTGCATATTGGTACTTCAATATTGGAAAGTGACCAAGTAATGCGATCTTTTGTTGTTGCTGATTGTTACTGTTGTTGTTGTTGTCGTTGGCGTTGGTACCTTATACATAAGGAAATCCCTTACTAAAAGCTTGCAGTCCATAAATCACTTGAGAGGACCAAACCTATGTTTCCCCGTTAGGGACAAAAGATTATTCACTTGGTAGATTATAAGGCTCTGTGTTAGTGTGTTATGGGTGAGTGAACAATTTGCAGTGCAACACAATGCCCAATCAGTTCAGGGTGAGTTACAGATTGAACTTCATTTGCATCCATCTTTACCTATTGGATCATAGGAGCCGATAAAAGTTCAGGTTGAGCCTAGCCAGGTGGCTGATTCTCTCTCACAAGAATCAAGCTAATATTCATCCCCTCTCCTGCACCAATGAGTATTTCTTTGTGCTGACTGCCGTGCCACCCAAACCTAACTTTTTGTCAAAGGTGAATAATTTCTGAAAGTAAACACACATTAGCAAATCTCTCATGGAACTCAATTCTATCTTGGGCGAGTAAGGAATCCTCTAATTTCAAATTATTTACCCAGTATAGGCTAGACAGCACCTCTGGATTTTAGGGAGAGTAACCAAACGACCTGATCCTACCGTTTGCACCTTCAATTCCAATAGAGGGATCCAAGACGATCCAAGTGAAATTAAGCTTTAATTGATTACCAAACTTTTTGGAAGTGTACTCCTCGAATGATAGGCAGGCCATGTCTTCCATTGAGATCCCATATTTGGAAGATGTGTGTGGACCATTCAATCTTTTGGTGCATATATGTTCCCATGAACACATCACCATTAAGTATGCATTATCTTCGAATCCATTCCCTTTTCCAACACATTAGTGTAATCATTGTTGAACCAGAGAAGATGATATGCTTCTCTAACTCAAAGGACATGGCATGCACGCAATCTTATAGGATCTGACCTTCGCTGGATCAGGCATCAGAATATAACTAATGCTCCTAACTACCTTAAGGTTGAAAACAGTTTGGATGTTTGTATATCTAGTATCTGCTTTGTGTAGATGATAGGAATATAGTTACGGATATTAGTCTTTATGAAAACTTGTAACTGTAATGGTGAAGTTCATGTTGTCTGAACTGCTAAGCAGAAGATTAATTTGGATAATCGTAAGACAAAATGGAATTACGTTGGTACAATATTTGATTTTAGTAGTTCCTGACAAAAAAAGTTTTCATATGCTAATAGATAAAGATAGTGAGAGTTGCTTGGTACTCTGCTGACACTTGCATTTACATAGCAATACCTAGGTTCAGGTCTTAATACTTAAGAAATATATCCTTCCTGTATCATATCAAATTATCTGCAAATGTGGAAACGGACAGGATCAGGTGATATACAGTGTTCCCCTTTTCATTCTAAAACTTCTCATAGGGAGTCTTTTTCCTGTTATCAATGGCTTACTGAAGAAGATTAAGATTGTACCTCAGGAATGCAGCTGCCAGAGATACCACCCTAGAACCTCTGAAAGAAGGGCTTTATACCAGTACCTAGGAAGCACGGAAACTCCAAAAATGTGATTTGTGTCAAGTCGGACACATATTGGACACATTCTGGACACTCTAAAATACACTAGGACACACCAAAATAGGTATCATATCTGTGTCACCTTGTCCTTACCCTGTTGTGTCGTATCTGTGCCCATCCAACATAGACCAGTACAATTCAACCTTTTTCCTAGATGCCCTCTTGATCAGTGCTTCCTGCGAGCTGAACATACTAGTGCTTATGGTTGACAGTTGCCAGACTTGGAGTTTCATCTTCTCCCCATTATCTTTCTTACAAAAAGACCCTAGTGACTGCAAAATTTTAGTGAATACATCTTTTTTCCCGACTACCAGCATTCTTTTGGTTCTTGTTTTTGGAAATTTGCATGTGCTTACTTGAGCTGTATATATGAATGTTAACCTATTGACTTCTGGGTATGCGGCATATATTTCTTCATTTATTTTCAATTCCACATAAATTAAGGTAGTGATTTGTGGTAAGCATTCATTCCATGACAGGTAAAAAAATTCAGCATTGTTACAATAAGGTTGTGACTTTCTGTAAGTAATAAACATTTCTTCTTGCAGGAGGTGGATCACACAACACATGATTTTGCGAAGGAGGATGGTGTTGTCTTCGTCATTGAGGATTAACGGAAAGTTATCTGGCGTTCAGTATGTATAATGTATATGCAACAATTAATGTAGCTGCTGCTGCTGCTGCTTTTCTCTTCTTTTCTTTTCTTTTTTGGTGAATAAGGGCATGTTACTATACTGTACCCTGGATTTCTAGAAGAGTACTCCCTTTCCTCAAAGGCAGAACAATTCGGTTGCCCAAACAAAGGTTCAGTGTAACTTTTCTATGAATGCTAATTTGTACATTTAGACCTTAAGTTCAGTTCTCGTGCAAATCTGCTTTATGGTATGTTATGATCATTGTGAACTAGAATTCAATGAATTGATGGAATTTGTTGAAATGAGAATATCATGAAACTACCATTCCACATCAAGTGTTTGGTTGGCATTTTTTTATTTTTTGAGAGGAAAGATTACATTCCACATTCCATGTAGGGAAGGGTAGACAAATATTTAGCAATAACTTTAAGTGGGAGGTTTCCTGTGGACAAATGATGAACAAACTAATTCATTCAATGAATTATATTCCTCAATTGTAGGTTTCCTAGTGAACTGGACTTCCCAATTTATGTTTGGGTAAATGCTGTTAATAAGACCAAAAGAATGAATTGCTGTACATGGAATTCCGACTCATGGTAAACAAACAAGCCCATAGACTTCGTTGAAAGAAAATTAATTCTTTGTTCTTTCTTTTTCTTTGAAAAATTACAATTGCTATTAATTTTTCTTTTCGATGTTTGAAAAGGCCCAAGGCCAGAGAGATTGGGAGGGAAAATAAATAATTGGGAGTGAAAAAGTGAATCAATGGGATGAGTTGAGAAACATCTCCCTATTTTTCTTTTCCTTGGTAATTAATTTTCTTTTCTGCTTATTTCTTTTGGCATCCAAAAGTAGGGAATGAATGACTTTTCTTTCCCAAAATCCAAATTCCGTGAGAACAGTTGTATCAGTTTGAACAAGAACTCAATTCATTCTCAGATTTATGTAAAACAAACAACACCGTGAAGATAATTCTCCTCATATGTATATATTTAACGTGTTAATCATTATGAAAGGTGCGAATCATTCGTCAGGATGACCTGCAATACATATTGATACATGTAAAAAAATTGATACAACTTCTGAAACAACTAAAAGTTTGAGAGATACAGAAAGTATTTTTTTTGTAACTGACTATATATTTACAAGGAAATTATGTCCAACAAAAGATACCCTGATGTGAACAAATGCTAGCCACACTTTGTCGAAGATCAATCTCACAATAAGTTGAACTGCATAAGGAGCCTTACGGACCTGTACTCCACACCTTTGCGGTCATAAAGCGGTACTGCACGGATTCCTGGCCTCAGTTCACTAACCGGCAGGCATGTCTGCCCTCCAAAGTCATCCTTGTCAGACCTATCATACTCGAGCACCTCGATACGAAGTAGAGCCAATTCAGGAACCGTCAACGGGAATGAGAACTCTTCGTTCCAGACCGGTGTCCAGTTATCCAATACCGTCCTGGTTTTCTTCATTGTGGTATCAGCTGGCACTCCAGCAATTCCTACCTATATACATTCCCAAGGATTTATTGGTATTGCCACTGAGTCATGGAAATTCTACTAGTATATTCGAATTGTTATTATGATAGATGACAGTAACATGCACTAATGCCAGAAATTAAAAATAATACATAAATAGGTAATAAATCAATGGCGCTGTTAACGATTAATATTACCCTCGTATAGAAGTCTGGAGGAGAATATGTATCAAAGTGGGTCTTACTAAAATCCATGCGCCATCCGTCTCCCATGTAGACCTTAACCTGTTCAAAGTACACAAAGTGAGACAAATGTTATGGCAGGATTATAAGAAAATTAAAGGACGACCATTACGAGTAAGCTTCGGTGGCAACTGATGCACCTGTAAGGTTTTCTTCACCGGCAAACTTGCTTTAGGATCAAACACCTCACCATTTGGACCAGCTTGTAGCAAAAAATCAGGTTTCTTTACATAACCACATCCTCCATTGGCTCTATAAAGACCCTGCATCAACCATAGGGATCTTCCATGCCCCTGTCGACAGCAAAGAAGCAAGTTTGTTCATAAGCGTTGAGTAGGACCCATTGAAGTCCTTAAAAAATATGGACACACAAGCAAAGTAGACAGTTTCGAAGTTACTCATTCAGAAAACAATATGTTTATTATGAACCTCATAACGTTAGAAAACATGAAGCTTAGTCATTGACAAAACCAAATAGATCTCTTACTTTGTTAAACTATAGACCTGCAAAGCTGACACTATACGAAATTATCTGTATGAGCAATGACTGCTGCGATCAGGTCATGAAAAGCATAAACTATCTTTGCAATGAACTGCTGCAGAAAACCGAGGAGCAATTTCATCATTAAAACCTCCTTTTACGGATTAAGTATCTCGAGGAAGAAGTTACACAGGGTATCCCATTGTAACAGAAAGTTTAAATCAATTTAGTAAAAACATCTACATGTGTCCAAGCATCGTCATTAACCAATTTTCATGCATATGTATCAGTTACTTATATCATACAGTTGACATTGCTCCAAGACTTATAACCAATATTTGGAATAATAACATGTCTTGTATTTGCAATTTCAATATTGGCAGAATATTCTAGTTACGTAAACTCAGTATTGCTGCATAACTATCCTTATCCAGAGTATTAGCTGTGCATTATTCACCAATCCTATTCTCATCCACTCAAGAATATCATATACCCTACAAGGAACTCTAATTATAAACAGTTCCATCTATAAAAAAAATTGTAGTACAGAAAGAGAGGACTCTTCACACAAGTTTGAAGAAAATTCCGGGATATCTATACATCATAGTAAAACAAATTGAAAAGAAGATTGGAACAATGTGAACTGCAGAATTCAAGAACCAAGGAGAACATACCAGAAACAAGAACATAAAACCTGAAAAAATGAGAAGTGAAGATTGTCCCTCTACAAGTCCTGTTCCAATTAGTGGTGGAGGGTTAAGATTCAGTTAGCGGTTCTCCTCTTCATATAGATTAGCATTCATTCATTGTTTTCACAATAAGCGGTATCATCGTTCCTAGCAGGGTTTCTATTACATGAACCAAATGGAATTAGAACCACAAATGTTCATATTGGGTAGGCACTTGCTCAATTTGAACTCATGAAGTTCCAATTATACTTGTCACCAAATTAACGCATTGTAGTAGCTTACGTGGTATGGCTTACAATTTTTTTGTCTACCCTCCTTTGTGCCAAGTTTATAGTGAAATTTGTTTCATATGCTATTGGAAGTTAATATTGCATATAAATAAAAAATACTATACAGGAAGTAAAAAAATCAAGGGATTTGCTTGCCACGGGTGGAAGCTAACCTGCATATTAAATGCAACCATCTGAGCACCGTGCATCCAACCAATGAATGGCTTGTAATTAGATGAGTTAAAGCGAGTACCCTTTGGGTATATCCTTAGCAAGTTCTTCTGAGTGAACCTAGATCCAATGTTCATAGATCAAAGATTTCGTAAGCTTTTGTTTGAGAGGAATCAAAATAAAATTATGGTCAGGTATTTTACTCTCTACACTACCTCAAATCAAGGTTTAGCCTGACGATAATGGTATATCAATCTTTTTCTTTCACAAGAAAAAGATGATGGTTTCTAAATGTTTCCGAATTCTACTGGAAAGAAATGAGCTGCTTCAATTAATTAATGCAAAAGAGAACTCATCCGAGTTGCCTAAAATCTCTAAAACATGACGGTCTCAGAAGAATAAATTACCTTATCAGGTCTTCCCCATGAGACGCTGCAGCCTTCACAAGCTCTTGTTCACTTAAACTAAGACGTCTCACTTTATCAGGATCCACCTTTAGGGCTTTTCTCAGTCCACCCTTTGGTTTCCCAGCTGTAATTGTTATGAGGTTCTTGTACTCAGGTTCCAAGTTTTGTTTCAGGTTAAGGTCATCATTGTCATCGTCAGTATCTTCCCCATTCTCATCGTTTTCATTCTGATCACATAATCACATTCATTCAGATGATAACCAATAGTATTTTAGAAACAGTTTGGAAGCTAATGTGTCAAATAGTCAGCAAAAAGGTCTAATAAATTTGGTTTAATGATGTACCTCGTTTAACTCGAGCAATGTTTGGAAGCTACTATTATTTTAGAAACAGTATTTTAGAGAGTTTGGAAGCTAATGTGTCAAATAGTCATAATAAAGGTCTAATAAATTTGGTTTAATGATGTACCTCGTTTAACTCGAGCAATGTTTTTAAATCTGTGACCTCTGCTTTCCAGGTCTCTTCATCAGACGAGTCTTTTCCCTTCTGCGGCTCATCTTCATTACCCGCGGAACTTTTGGATTCAAGGTACTCTTTTGGTGGTTTGGTAGAAAGTATGATCCTATATTTTAGATCTTCAGGAGAAGGGAATTCTTCAAGATATTCTGACTTGGGATAGTAGAGCATGTCTTCAAACGTTTGAATGACCATCTAAAATGTATACTTGACAGTAAAAAAGATGGAGACTTCAGAGAAAAGTTGACTAGTACATTAGCATTGAAAATAGTTTCACCTGAGCCACTTTAGCCTGAAGATCTGGTGTGAGGTGGTCCTCTAGAGTTATCACAAGAGGATATGAAGATGCACAAAATGCGTATTTCTTTATAGATGTAAGGCACTTGATGAGTGTCACTGGGGTCGTCAGCGTCCTTGAGTGCAGACAAAAACCAGGTTAGGCAAAATAATCTAAAAAGTCGCACATTGAAGTAAGGATACATGCAATCACAATAGCAGTTCTACTTTGCTAGTTGTCCCTTTAGTTGGCTGTCAGCTGTCCTATAACCGATGGCTAAAGAAAAGGAAGTAGAGAGAGAAATTTTGCAATATTTGCCAGTCAATCATAAAAAGGTTGGTGGGGATGAAGAGCGAATAATGGGGGTAGTTTTCCATGATTACTTGTTGGAAAAATTCCTAAAGAATGTAAATTGGAAGATGTAAAATTAAAGACAGAAAATATGTAGAGGATTCGAGGCACGTTACACGCTGTCCTTAGAATAAAATTTCGCCCCCACGAACAGTATTGTGGGTTCCTGGCGATCTATCCCCGAGATACAACGAATCCCTTCGATCCACTGCACCGTGCACCCGGTGGCGAATCCCACGAACAATCACAGTCTTGTCCGAAGAAGAGAGATTGGACGGAGGAATTTTTGGAAGAATTTAGGTTATGGTGGTTTTTTTTTTCTTTTTCGTCTCTGTACGATTTTCCTTTTCGTTCCGAACAGAGAGCGAGAGAGAGAGAGAAGAGAAAAACCGATTCTGGTTCTAAGATCTCAGGATCGTGTCCTGGATATATCTCTCACGTAACATTTTCCACTTTTTCCGTAACGGGATTACGTGAGAACGGTTCCGTGGAAGACCAGCAACCCACCAGACCAAACCAACGAAAATAAAATAAAATAAGTTGTGAAATTACTTTTGTACCTATGTTCGTTCCGCGGCGCGCAAGCGTGCAAAGTGCTAAGTGCGCAACTAATAAATGCGTAAAAATGCGCATTAAATCGCGCACCCGCTCGCGGGTTGGATGAGATCTAGCCCATCTCCCACAAAATCCACTTACCCACTAAGAGGTGTAAAGTAATATATGGAAATGAGTCTTTTTTTTTTTAGTCCCACATGGGAAATGAGAAGTCATTCCAAAGTAAAGCCAAAACAACTCTAACAATCCCCCACATGATTCAATAAGAGAACAAAGAAGGTATAGCACGATAGGACATATAGGAAGAAAACAAGATATGGACAATCACACTGTGTACCAGAGGAAGGTGTCTTCCGGACTTGAACCTCCCCTTAGTGTTATACATCTCATCTATACAGACCCAAAGTGACATAAGCCTTGAACTTATGATCTTACTTGTACAGATTCAACATACACACAAACACATTGTAGGCATTTGATCGTATCAACAATTGTGCACTTTTCGGTCATGTGTTATCTCGATTTCTTAAGAGCTCTAGAGAACAGCCCGAGTTCCCATAGAAAGCGGCCCTACTTTCACTCTTAAATAGGTGAATCTTTCTAGGTATTCTGCAATTTATATACTCTGCTTTACAAGCCACAGATTCATTAAGATTTTACAATCACTCTTTTATTTATTGCAGATCAACACTATACAGTAGAGGAATGGTTCTTTACAATTACTATCATATAGTGTTTCCAGTCACACATCAATTTTGTTGTTACCCATTGAACCTTTTCTTGGTGCTTCCAATCAAAGGTCGGGTTGTCTTTGAGGTGACTCAATCTATGGGCTTTAACCCCATTCCTCTTGCCGTCTCCAACACTAGTCTCCTTGAGAGCCATTTAGTTAGAGGATCTGCTAGATTGTTCTTTGATCTGACGAAGTCAATTGCAATTACTCCACTGGATCGCAATTGCTTCACCCGATTGTACCTCAGACGTATATGTCTAGATTTTCCATTATAACTTGTCCTTTGAGCCTTTGCTATTGCAGCTTGGCTGTCACCGTGTACAGGGATAGCATTAACTGGTTTGCTCCACAGAGGAATATCTGTTACCAGATTCCTAAGCCAGTCTGCTTCCTCACTGGTGAGGTCAAGAGCTATGAATTCTGCCTCCATAGTAGATCTACAAATACAGGTCTGCCTGGTAGAGTTCCACGCAACAACAGCTCCACCCAATGTGAATACATATCCACTTGTGGCTTTGGTCTCATATGTATCGGAGATCCAGTTTGCATCAGTATACCCTTCTAATACAGATGAGTATCCTCCATAGAAGTATCCTCCATAGAATAATCCATGGGATATCGTGCCCTTTAGGTATCTCATTACCCGTTCTAAGGCAGTCCAATGTGAACTATTCGGATTGCTAGTGTACCGACTAAGCTTTCCTACTGCGTAGGAAATATTAGGTCTAGTACGATTAGCAATATAGTTCAGGTATCCGATTTGCTGAGAATACTTCAACTGAGCCACACACTCTCCTTTATTCTTCTTCAACCTGATACTTGCATCATATGGAGTGTTTACAGGTTTAGAATCAAAATAGTTAAATCTTTTTAGAACATTTTCTATACAGTGAGATTGGGAGATACCAATTCCCTCAGAAGTGTGACTTAATTTAAGTCCTAAAATTACATCAGCAGGTCCTAAATCTTTCATATCAAAATTTTGAGACATGAATTATTTGATATCATAAATAATATCCATGTCAGTACCAAAGATAAGAATGTCATCAACATACAGGCATAATATTACACAAGAGCTACCAACAGTTTTGCTATATACACATTTATCAAAATCATTAATAGCAAAATCATATGATAGAATTACCTTATCAAATTTATCATGCTATTGCTTTTGCGCTTGTTTCAGCCCATAAAGAGATTTAATTAATTTGCATACCTTGCGTTCTTGTCCTGGAACAACAAACCCTTCAGGTTGTTCCATATATATCTCTTCCTGTACATCTCCATTCAGAAATACAATTTTTACATCCATTTAATGAATAAACAGTTTATGAACAGATGCAATAGCTATTAACATTATAATTGTAGCAATTCTAGTAACAAGAGAGTAAGTGTCAAAAAAGTCTACCCCTTCTCTTTGTTTGAACCCTTTAGCCACTAACCTGGCTTTGAATTTCTCAATAGACCCATCAGGTCTTAACTTCTTTCTGAAGATCCATTTGCAACCTATTGGTTTGCAACCTACAGGAAGGTTAACCAATCCCAAGTTCTATTTGATATAATAGAATCAATTTCACTATTTATGGCATCTTTCCAAAATAAGAAATCAACTGAGGACATAGCCCCTTGATAAGAAATATGGTCCTCTTCAACAAGGTAGGTGAAAAAATCTTCACCTAGGTCTGGTTCTCGTCTTGTTCTTTTACTTCTCCTGGGTACTACTGGGGTAATCTCCTCTAGTTGTGAACTAGAGGTTACATCAGGGACTTGTGTAGAAATAGAAGATCTAGAAATTCTATTTTTCAATGGAAAAATATTTTCAAAAAATGTAGCATCCCTAGATTCTATGACTGTGTTAGCATCAATATCATTTACCTCACTCTTAATTACAAGAAATCTATAAGCGATACTATTTTGGGCATATCCCAAAAATAAACAATCTACGGTCTAGGGTCACAATTTTCTTTTCTTAGTAGGAGGGACAGAAACTTTAGCAAGGCACCCCCACACTTTAAAATATTTCAAAGATGACTTTCTACTTTTCCAAAGTTCATAAGGGGTCTTATCAGTCTTTTTGAAAGGAAATTTATTTAAAATATGACATGCAGAAAGGACTTTCCCCCACAAATTATCAGATAAACCAGAGCTACATAACATATCATTAATCATATCAAGAAATGTTCTATTTTTTCTTTCTGCTACCCCATTCTGTTGAGTAGCATAAGGAGTAGTTACCTCATGTATAATGCCATACAATTCACAAAAAGAGTCAAACTCAGCAGATGTGTATTCACCCCCACGATCAGACCTAAGAATTTTAATTTTCTTTTCAAGCTGGTTTTCAACTTCAGCTTTAAAAGATACAAACTTACCGAAAGCTTCATTTTTAGTTCTAAGCAAGTAAACAAGACAGTATTTAGAATAATCATCTATAAAAGTAATAAAATACCGTTTACCACTACGAGTAAGAATACCATTCAATTCACAAATATCGTTGTAAATAAGCTCCAATAGCTCAAAACTCCTTTCAACAGAATGAAAGGATTTTCTGGACTGTTTGGCTTGTGTACATATCTCACATTTTTCATTCATGCTCATGTCAATCTTAGGAATCAATTGCAACTTAGACATTCTCTTTAAAGAGTTAAAATTAACATGTCCCAAACGACCATGCCAAACATCACAACTATCAGTATTATAAAAGAGAGCATTCGAATCAGAAGTAGAAGTAGATGCAATATTATTTAAACATGAATTTAAAGTACTGCAAGCATGTCCACAGAAAGTTTAAACAGACCCCCACATACATAGCATTTTCCAATAAAGTTACCGTTCAGGGAGATTACAACTCGATCAGACTCAAATACAAGTTTCTAACCATGTTTATTTAGCAAATAACCAGAAATTAAGTTCTTGTTGACATCCGGTACGTGCTGCACATTATGCAAAGGAAGAATCTTGTCCGAAGACAACTTGAGGTTTACTCTTCCCTTTCCATGCACTCTGGCAGCACTCAAGTTTCCCATAGCTACTGATTCGCCTTCCTCAACCTGTCGGTAGGAGGAAAAAGAATCAATATTAGGGCATACATGGACATTTGCCCCTATATCAACCCACCAGTCAGTAGGCTGATACGAGGACTCAAAAAAAGAACATACGGTTACAAACCTCTGATCATCGATACTGACAGATTCGGTCTCGGCTATGATAACATGAGCCTGTGGAACAACAGGAGCGTCTACAGGAGTTCGACGATCAGGATTCTGAAATCTCTGACCCTTCTTCCTGTGGCGGCATTGCCTAGCAAAGTGACCAGACTTACCACATGTAAACCCCATCGACCAAATTTAGGTCTACTTAGCTTAGATAAAGAGACTAGGGTTAATTTGGAGCCAATTAGAATTAGAACACAGTGTTTTAGATTATTTGTGTAATATTTGTATCACTTTGTGCACCTTACCGTTGCTTCGATATTTGGAGCGCTACACTAGCATTTGCCTTCAAACGAATTTTACACACTTTTTCTAAACATGCCAGCCTTCCATTCTGACCCTTGTGTAACTCATAAATACCCTCCCTTGTACTTCATTTTAGTCGCACAATATTCGTTACAAACGTTCATTTTTAAATCCAAATAAATCCAACTTTGCATCTTTGTTCGTTCCAATCGAAATTGGAGACAACCTCAACCCGTTTTGTGCAATCCAATTTATGACAATATTCTATTCTGAGCCTACTATGTCCATGACACTTGTGTCCCACCCAATTTTAATCCTATGTATTTTCAATTAATTAAAGAACACCAGTTACACTAATTTTAATTAAATTGGTGTAAGAACCCAACCTAACCCAAAATTAGACCCAACACCAACCCAAACCTCCATTCACACCCTCAAGGTTCATACTAAACACCACACAGCCTTCTAACCCGCTACATCACACCAAACATGGTATTTTTTTTCATTCAATCTCAAATTTCATTATTTGTGCAATTTTTCAATTGTTAGGGACTTTTATGCAAAAATGCAATGAGGTGTCCACCTCCCATTGGATCCAAGTCATGAAGAAACTCACCCCCCCCCCCTCTTTGACCGGTCCACCCAAAATTTTCCTCCATTTGTTGTACTTCATGCAACTTTTTCTCCTTGCATCTCCACCCTCCATTCAAACCCACACCATCCTAGCCACTCACTCTTCATGTAGAAGCTTCCCTCATCCCTAGGAGAAACCCACAGCCGGCCATAATCCCAAGGTGAGCACCCCCTCTCTCTCCTACATAAATATACTTCCTCTCCTAAAAATACCACAACCACCACCCTCACCACCACCAAAACCCTAAAGCCTCTACTTCCCTTCTTCCCCGGCCCCTTCCTGCAGCAGCCACTCTCTCACCATCTCCGACCGCCTTCCTCTACCGCTTGCCCCCCCTCGATCTCGACCTCGACCTCGGCCATCCCGCCGCCACAGCACCGCCTGCCACCCTCAACCACCGCAACCACCGCCACTCTACTCCTCCTCCATTCATCACCATCACCATCCCGCACCTTCTCCGACTCCCCTTCTTCCCCAGTCACCCCCACGGCCACCACAGCCAACCATCTCCACCGCCACCATCATCACCATCTCCACCACCACTGTCATCACCATCACCACCGCCATCATCGTCACAACCACCATCACCAACACCATCATCATCATCACCAGCACACCATCTCGCAGCCACCATCCGACTCCCCTCTCCGTTCATCTCCACCGCCTGTCCCCCTCGACCCCGGCCATCTCCACCACCATCATCCCCACCTCACCGTCTCCACCACCATCAGCAACCCGCCACCACCTTAGCACCCTCGTCTCCACCACTCCCATCACCGTCACCAACATCACCAACACCATCATTACCATCACCCGCACCCCATCCGCCCAGCCCCGACCACCACCTTAGCCACCATCCTCCCACGGACATCCCGCCACCGCCAGCAACCAGCCACCGCCGACCCAGCCGCTGCCGCTGCAGCCATTGCCGCAGCTACTGCCAGTGTTGTTGCTGCTACAGTACAGGCCGGAGCACCACCTCCAAAGCCGGAGGCAGGCCGTCCACGAGCCGCGGACATCCCCCCCCCCCTCGGCCACGATCACGACTAGGTTTGCATTGCCCTTCTCCTTCTTCATGTATTGTTGCATCGACCTATGTGAGCCCTAGTGTAATGTGTGTGTACGTGTGCATATTTTAGAATAGTATTAGTGTTAGTGTATACATCATAGAAAGCCTGGTTATTTAATATGTTCTACCTGTGTTGACCTAGGTGTTTAGACAAACTGGCTTTGTGCACGCATACCCTGTTAGCTAGGACTTGTATTGTTGTGTTATACATTATTTGGTATTGTAGCGTATTTGGTAACTCGTATTCTTGTTGTGCACGGTATTTGAGGACATGACACTTGTACGTTTTAGCTGCGTGCACACTCGACCCTGCTAGTTGACCAGTTGTGACCCCCTTGCGTCAGTTCTAAGTGCAACGTAATTGTGTTTTCTGTGCATACTAGTGTAATGACTGATGATCATATTATTATATTATATATATAGGGTCGCTGGACAGTTCGGACGAGACTTCGGGAGCAGGATTTTGGTACTCGCAGCTTGAGGACCCAGGCAAGTATACCTTGCCTGATTTACTGTTTAATTTAAATTATAAAATGTTGTATGATATCTTGTTGCAATATTACATATAACTGTGCGCGTCCAAGAACGACTCGGATGCAGTCGACGAATGCGTCGATGTGTAGTGTATTGACTTAGTCACTAGCAAACCCACCTACCATTGTGAGGATATTTTGATATCTTCCTAGACCCTGACACTTTTACACGCATCACGATGACAAACTCATGTTGGGATGCAGGTTTGCGTACTCGACTGGCTATCGGTGCGTGTGACATGCATCACGGTTTAGTACGTAATTAGGGTTATCTAATTAACTGAGACTTGGCATGTAGTTACGTGATATGCACGTCGTGTATTCGACTTGTATATCTGCATTGAGCGGAGAGGACAACTGGTAGACGTATGAGATACACACATTGGAATCCGTAGTATCCAGAGGAGCCACGGATCCAATGACTTCCTTTATTCAGATACCGCGTTCTTCGGAGTGATACAGACGTATATATTTGCAGATACCTCATTCTTCGGAACGATGGACATTACATGTACAGATACCACGTTCTTCGGAGTGTGGACGTTATGCCTACACCTACCCATACGTACCAAGGTTGTCCTCACATTGCATTCACTTAGATGGTTAGCACACCCCTTTATTTTATTCAGTATTTATATATGGTATATATTTTTGTATCTTGTTACGTCCCTGTAAATCCCCTGATTTTTTCAAAATTTTAAAGACTGGATTTTTCTCAATTTTCTGGAATTTTCTGGGATTTTTCTGTAATTTAAAAACAGGATTTTAATTATTCAATAATTTTTAATTGATAATAAATGATATTAAAATATTATGAAAATAATATTTTTGGATGTAAAATGAAAAACTGGACTTAGGACAATTTTTCTGGAATTTATTGGGCCCCGGACCTATTTTTTAAATGCCTAAAAAGTATTTACTTATTTAATTAATTAATTATTATTTAATTATTGATTTTATTATTATTATTATTATTATTAATATTTATTATTTTAACCCGGCCCAGCCCGTTGGGCCCAACCGGCCCGGCCCATTCCCCCGAACCCAGCCCAGCCTTAGCGGGTCGGGTCGGATCCGCCCGCCCGAACCCGACCCGACCCGGCCCCCTCTCTCTCCCCCACGAACCCAGCTTCCCCCCCCCCCGCGTCCTCCGGCGGCGCCCGAGTCCGGCGCCGCTCCGCCCGGGCCGCCGCGCCACGTCGGCCACGTCCCCGCCCTAAGCGCCTGACCCCGCCTTCGGCGCTGCCCCGCTCGGCCTTCCCTCCCCCTCGCTCCACCCTATTTAACCCCCTTCCCCGTTCACCTCTCCGACCACCCACCACCACGACGAGCCGCCGCCACCGTCGACGCCCCACGCCGTCGACGCCCCACGCCGCCACTCCCAGCGCCGCCTCTCCCCGGCTCCTCCCTCCTCTCTCCTCCCCTCGACGACGACAGCGAGCCCCTCGCCTCCGGCAGCCACGCACAGCGCCGCCGTGCCCTCGCCTAGCTCCGGCCGGCTCCGCCCTCGCCCTGGCCGGCCCCCTCCGCCTCAGCACCGGCCGCCCTCCGCCGCAGAGCCGACCGTCTCCGCCGGATCCCAAACCCTAAACCTAACCCTAATTACTATTCTGTGTCGGACACGGACACGGGACACAGTGTCCGTGTCGAGTCGGACACGACAAATTCCCGATTTTTCAGCCCGGTTCAGGTATGCGTAACTTTTTGCTCGTAGCTCCGTTTTCGATTCCGCAAATTGCGTTGCGAAGCCTGTATGACCCTCTCGGTGTCCGGACAAACCGTTCGGGACATCGCGTCCTGTGGTGATCGCACACCGCGATCCAAAAACAGAAAAAAACCAGACCCTGTTTCACCCCGGAACTGGGTACGCCTCGCCAAACGGGACGACTTGGTCGCGCGCGATCTTCACAGATACGTGCGCCTCGTCGATACGGACGTGTAGGATTTCGCGGAAGCTGATTCGGGTGTGCGTGCACACCGAAATCAACGCGTATCCGCGGACATCGCCCCGTATCCGTACTTTCTGGAACGTGCCCTAACTTTGTGTACACACGTCGGATCGAGACGAAACTTGCGCCATCGGACTCGTAGCGATACGTTGGTCCTGTGGGTCAAGTTTGGTTCGATTCTGAGAACGTTGACGAAATCGCGTGTCGTGGGCCCTACAGGCCCCGTTCGACGGGCGATTTTGTGTTCGGCTCATCGGAATACAATTCTGGAAGTTCCGTTGGGTTCGTATCATCGTTCCTGACCTGTTGACACTAAGTTTGAAAATTTTGGAGACCTTTGACCCTGACGCATTTTTCGGTGCAAAGCGGGCCCGCATGTGGACCCCGTTTTGACCCGAAACTGCCGTTTCTGCCCTTGTCTCCAAATTGGACCCAAGGACAGGCGTTTCTAGCTGATTGATATTTTCTGGATCTGATGGTGATGTTTGTTTCAGCAACCGGAGTACCGCCTGCAATTCCAACTGAAGTCAGAGCCGAAATCAGAGCTGGAACCACAGGCAAGTGTACCTCGCCAAAACTTGCAGTCTTTGCTAAATATTCCTTGGCTTAGTTATATATCAGAGGGCAAGTATACCTTGCCAACTTTACAGTCTTGTTGCATATTTCCTTGTTTTAATTATAACTTGTTTTAACTGCTTAACCTAGGAAACGTGTGACGTACCGAGTGTCCGATCATAGTCGGGTGCCAACACCGTACGCGGTGTTGGGTACGTCATTTAGAGATGGATGTTCGTTACCCTTACTCTTGGTACTTGTCCTATCAAGTACAACAAAACCCAGGACACTTGACACTATTCATGAGACAGAATCCTCTTGAGATATTCACGATGATTCTGTATAGGATACAGGTTATGACATGGACAGTTTATTCCTAGACATTGTATGACTGCTGCATTAGTTATGATCTTGCGTGTCGTGGACATGAGACGTGTGATTACATTGGGTGGGGAGAGACACACAGGCTACATGTTGTTTCTTATATATATACTATTAGTGTGAGGTCGTAGACTCTCCAGCAGAGCTAGACCCTTTACGTGTTATTACTGCTACCGGCTCCCCGACACAGAGCTTGTAGCGGTCTCAGCCTGAGTTCTAGTGATGCTCTCAACTCGCATTTATCACTTAGCTGGTTACATAGTTCACCCTGCTGTCTCCCTTATTTCTGCACTGCTTATATTTTGGCTTGTATTTTCTGTACCTTGCTATGTCCCCTGAGGACCTGGAATGGACTATGTCCCCAGGTATAGCTGAAGAGATCCATCCAGAGATACCCCGTACCAGAGCACTTCCAGGAGCTGTACCAGGACCTGAAGACGAGCTCGCACCAGAGGACTTCTCCTGAGCATTGGCCGTATGTAGTTAGTTATTTCTGTTTCTATTTCCAGTTCCTTTATTTTCTGTCTATTTGCTTGGATGTAACAGACATAATCTCGGATTGTTCACCGAGATATTTATTGAGATTTGATAGTTATTCTATTGCATTATTTCTGGCAGTTACTCTGTGTTTTTCTGTTGTGGATGAGAATAGATTAGTCTATGACCTGTATCATTGCTCTATTTCCTGTTAGACTACAGCTTAAGCATGCCCTGATGGATCCATTAAATTGGGTTGTCCATCGGTGCGTGCTGCTGGCCATTACCACGCTTCTCTAGTCCCTCGACATTTTGGGACTGGGACGTGACATGGTTTTTGTGGTGGCCCATGCAGGTCTCAACGACTAAAATTGTTCGGTTTCAACTTAGGGACCGAACAGGCCTGCAATAAAAATAGGATAAGTTTTTAGGATCTCATCCACTTGCTTGAATCGTTTTTGATATCTGTATCATATTCGAACTAATTCGAACTTGCATCCTGCCTTGATTCCTGTGCGCCTCTTATCGTCTATATTTGATACAGGGAAATGGACCCACAAGCCAGCAACGAGGATCATGCGGAAATACCACAAACCGTTGTGGTTACCCAAGAAGACGATGTGATACCAGTCGGTGAAGGCCAATCATCACAAGGCAGTCAAGCAAGTCAGCCTGCCTCGAGAACCCATCAAGATGACGTTCCACCATCGACGCAGCCTACTCCACCGATGCCTTCCTTCCCACTGGGACCACCTATGAACGAACAACAGATGTTCCGCATGTTCTACATAATGATGCAAGCCTATCAAAGGGTGCAACAAGAAGCTCAACAAAACCAATCGGAGAACTCCATCGATAGAACTAGCTCGGAGTCACGGAGGCCAAACAGTTCAAATACAACCGCCTTCGACGAGGACGTCCTTACTGCAGCAAGACCCGTGGAGTGCACCACAAGGATCGAGTCCAGCCAAAAGCGGTCGTATGCGTCAGCACCGGACCAATCACAACAAGAAAGAGCTGCAAAGCGGCCACAGATACATCCACTACCAAGAACAGCATCAGGAGTCTCATTCCTTCCTACTTGTCACTACTGTGGCAAGGTAGGCCACATCGCTAAAGAATGCCGACGCAGACTGGGACAATGTCTATCTTGTGGATCCCAGAAGCATTCGGTAAGGGATTGCCCAGAACGTCGAGAGAAACCAGTGGTGATTCACCAACCAGCCACATCAACACCAGCCGGAACACCACAGGAAGGAACTCCAAAGAAGTCTCAGCTGCACCAGCCACCAGAAGCATCTCCGCAAGTACTGCCTACCTGTCAACATTGTCACAAACAAGGCCACATTGAGAGCGGGTGCAGACGTAAGTTGGGATTATGCCTGATTTGCGGAACCAATGAACACTTGGCCAAGGATTGTCCTCAGCATCGGGAGAAAGCAGTGACGAATCTTCAACCCGCCTCATCAGCCCCAGCTGTAGTACCACAGGCAGAAATCGCAAGGAAGTCTCACATACACCAGCCACCAGAAGCATCTCCATCGGCAATACCTGTCTGTCCATATTGTCGCAAGCGAGGCCACACCGAGGACGAATGCAGACGAAAGAAGAGATTATGCATAGCTTGCGGATCCAGTCAGCATTCATTCAAAGAATGTCCTGAGCGTCGAGACAGAGTACCAACAGGTAACCAACAAGTGTTACCAGCACCACGGTCAGCCTCTCCAGCATTGCAAGCTTCACCAATACCGAGGCCACCCTTGGTAACCCAGGCAACACTCTTCCGGCAGACTCAACAGCAGCAGAGGAAGCAACTGCAAGGACCCGGACAAGCTCCAGCGAAGATCGTGGAGAACGCTCCGATTCGTGGAATAGCTGATGCGCGTAAGTGATTTATAGTTATCTGTTTCTAGTCTTGTTTTAGCTCGTGCCCGTTGGTTCGTGACCTCAGCCCCAACCTAGTAAATTGCAACTTGTTAATAACAACCTGGTTTTCATAAAAGTTGTAGACTTTTGCTTTAACTAGATTTCCTGAAAAGTGTAAACTTTCAATTTTTAGGGAAACGGTATTTCCCTGAAGTCTCTTGTGATGTGTTTTCAAACGATGATTGCGACCGCGTCATCTCTGTTGACCGGTTATTCCTTGATTGCGAGGACGCAATCCTCTTAAGGGGGGTAGATTGTAAACCCCCTGATTTTTTCAAAATTTTAAAGACTGGATTTTTCTCAATTTTCTGGAATTTTCTGGGATTTTTCTGTAATTTAAAAACAGGATTTTAATTATTCAATAATTTTTAATTGATAATAAATGATATTAAAATATTATAAAAATAATATTTTTGGATGTAAAATGAAAAACTGGACTTAGGGCAATTTTTCTGGAATTTATTGGGCCCCGGACCTATTTTTTAAATGCCTAAAAAGTATTTACTTATTTAATTAATTATTTATTATTTAATTATTGATTTTATTATTATTATTATTATTATTAATATTTATTATTTTAACCCGGCCCAGCCCGTTGGGCCCAACCGGCCCGGCCCATTCCCCCGAACCCAGACCAGCCTTAGCGGGTCGGGTCGGATCCGCCCGCCCGAACCCGACCCGACCCGGCCCCCTCTCTCTCCCCCACGAACCCAGCTTCCCCCCCCCCGCGTCCTCCGGCGGCGCCCGAGTCCGGCGCCGCTCCGCCCGGGCCGCCGCGCCACGTCGGCCACGTCCCCGCCCTCAGCGCCTGACCCCGCCTTCGGCGCCGCCCCGCTCGGCCTTCCCTCCCCCTCGCTCCACCCTATTTAACCCCCTTCCCCGTTCACCTCTCCGACCACCCACCACCACGACGAGCCGCCGCCACCGTCGACGCCCCACGCCGTCGACGCCCCACGCCGCCACTCCCAGCGCCGCCTCTCCCCGGCTCCTCCTTCCTCTCTCCTCCCCTCGACGACGACAGCGAGCCCCTCGCCTCCGGCAGCCCCGCACAGCGCCGCCGTGCCCTCGCCTAGCTCCGGCCGGCTCCGCCCTCGCCCTGGCCGGCCCCCTCCGCCTCAGCACCGGCCGCCCTCCGCCGCAGAGCCGACCGTCTCCGCCGGATCCCAAACCCTAAACCTAACCCTAATTACTATTCTGTGTCGGACACGGACACGGGACACAGTGTCCGTGTCGAGTCGGACACGACAAATTCTCGATTTTTCAGCCCGGTTCAGGTATGCGTAACTTTTTGCTCGTAGCTCCGTTTTCGATTCCGCAAATTGCGTTGCGAAGCCTGTATGACCCTCTCGGTGTCCGGACAAACCGTTCGGGGCATCGCGTCCTGTGGTGATCGCACACCGCGATCCAAAAACAGGAAAAAATCAGACCCTTTTTCACCCCGGAACTGGGTACGCTCCGCCAAACGGGACAACTTGGTCGCGCGCGATCTTCACAGATACGTGCGCCTCGTCGATACGGACGTGTGGGATTTCGCGGAAGCTGATTCGGGTGTGCGTGCACACCGGAATCAACGCGTATCCGCGGACATCGCCCCGTATCCGTACTTTCTGGAACGTGCCCTAACTTTGTGTACACACGTCGGATCGAGACGAAACTTGCGCCATCGGACTCGTAGCGATACGCTGGTCCTGTGGGTCAAGTTTGGTTCGATTCTGAGAACGTTGACGAAATCGCGTGTCGTGGGCCCCACAGGTCCCGCTCGACGGGCGATTTTGTGTTCGGCTCATCGGAATACAATTCTGGAAGTTCCGTTGGGTTCGTATCATCGTTCCTGACCTGTTGACACTAAGTTTGGGAAATTTGGAGACCTTTGACCCTGACGCGTTTTTCGGTGCAAAGCGGGCCCGCATGTGGACCCCGTTTTGACCCGAAACTGCCGTTTCTGTCCTTGTCTCCAAATTGGACCCAAGGACAGGCGTTTCTAGCTGATTGATATTTTCTGGATCTGATGGTGATGTTTGTTTCAGCAACCGGAGTACCGCCTGCAATTCCAACTGAAGTCAGAGCCGAAATCAGAGCCGGAACCACAGGCAAGTGTACCTCGCCAAAACTTGCAGTCTTTGCTAAATATTCCTTGGCTTAGTTATATATCAGAGGGCAAGTATACCTTGCCAACTTTACAGTCTTGTTGCATATTTCCTTGTTTTAATTATAACTTGTTTTAACTGCTTAACCTAGGAAACGTGTGACGTACCGAGTGTCCGATCATAGTCGGGTGCCAACACCGTACGCGGTGTTGGGTACGTCATTTAGAGATGGATGTTCGTTACCCTTACTCTTGGTACTTGTCCTATCAAGTACAACAAAACCTAGGACACTTGACACTATTCATGAGACAGAATCCTCTTGAGATATTCACGATGATTCTGTATAGGATACAGGTTATGACATGGACAGTTTATTCCTAGACATTGTATGACTGCTGCATTAGTTATGATCTTGCGTGTCGTGGACATGAGACGTGTGATTACATTGGGTGGGGAGAGACACACAGGCTACAGGCTGTTTCTTATATATATACTATTAGTGTGAGGTCGTAGACTCTCCAGCAGAGCTAGACCCTTTACGTGTTATTACTGCTACCGGCTCCCCGACACAGAGCTTGTAGCGGTCTCAGCCTGAGTTCTAGTGATGCTCTCAACTCGCATTTATCACTTAGCTGGTTACATAGTTCACCCTGCTGTCTCCCTTATTTCTGCACTGCTTATATTTTGGCTTGTATTTTCTGTACCTTGCTATGTCCCCTGAGGACCTGGAATGGACTATGTCCCCAGGTATAGCTGAAGAGATCCATCCAGATATACCCCGTACCAGAGCACTTCCAGGAGCTGTACCAGGACCTGAAGACGAGCTCGCACCAGAGGACTTCTCCTGAGCATTGGCCGTATGTAGTTAGTTATTTCTGTTTCTATTTCCAGTTCCTTTATTTTCTGTCTATTTGCTTGGATGTAACAGACATAATCTCGGATTGTTCACCGAGATATTTATTGAGATTTGATAGTTATTCTATTGCATTATTTCTGGCAGTTACTCTGTGTTTTTCTGTTGTGGATGAGAATAGATTAGTCTATGACCTGTATCATTGCTCTATTTCCTGTTAGACTACAGCTTAAGCATGCCCTGATGGATCCATTAAATTGGGTTGTCCATCGGTGCGTGCTGCTGGCCATTGCCACGCTTCTCTAGTCCCTCGACATTTTGGGACTGGGGCGTGACAGTCCCTCTATGGACCTGGTTCCCTTCCAGATTTGGACGAGGCATACTATCCTACCGTGTACGAGCCCGGGCAGGAGACGAGGTACGCGTCCGAGGAGGAGCTTGAGGTGCTACCATCAGAGTTCCCTTGATCACTGGTAGGCCTTCCGCCTAGGGCTGGGGCATCCTTATCTAGTTAGCCGATGCTCTAGCCGTACTCTCTTATCTGTCTCGTACTCTTGTTTCATCATTGTAGTAGGTTTGTTCCCATCAGACATATTGGATTGTACTATGACATTCAGACTCCGCACTTATTTTTCAGTATTTATTTCAGTACTCCTTATTTATATTTGTGGATGAGATTAGACATTACCTGATGTATGTTAGTATATTAGACTTGCTAGTATTTTAGGACAGCGTAGTACGCTTCGACGGGTCCATTAAATTGGGTAATCCCTCGGAGTCGTATTAGCTGGCCATTGCCACGTGACCTGGTCCCGTGTATTTTGGGACTGGGACGTGACACCACAGTTGTAACATTCCCGCTTAGGTCTGTTGTCTTTTCCAATCACAGCTTTTGGCTTAAGAAACTGTTTCTTTGCAGGATTCCTGTTACGGGGATTGTTCCTCAGTTGATGGGGTTGGCTCTTAGGCTTTCCCTTGGTTTCAACAATGTGTAACTTTGCCTCGAATTCAGTACTTAGAGGTTCCTTGTCTCTAGTTCTACCTTCTTCCTCAATGCGGAAAGATACGAACAGGTCGTCTAATGACATGGGTTCCTTATTATGTTTTAGTTTTAAACCAAATTCTTTCCAGGACAGGAAACGTTTATTAATGAAGGCAGCAATAAGAAACTTATCAGCAAATGACATATCTTTTTGAGACATCTCGTGTATGATAGTCTAAAGGGTATTAGTCTGTTCAACAACAGACTTCTCATCTACCATTTTAAACTCTAAAAATCTGTCTACAATGTAAATATCAGAACCCGCTCCTTCATTGGAGTATTTTTTATCGAGAGCTTCCCAAAGTTCTCTGGACGTAGAGGTAGTGCAATATATATCAAAGAGCGTGTCAGAAAGACAACTGAGAATTTTACCGTGACAGATAAAATATGTCTCATTGTAGGACTCTAATTCATAGGTCCTGGCAGGTTCGTATAAGCCACGTAGGATTTTCGGTTCTTTGAGAAACTTAAACAGTTTCAAGCAAGTCAGCCAGTAGGTCATCCTACGCTGCCATCTCTTAAAGTTCAGGCCATCAAACTTCTCCGGTTTGGAGGAGTTATGAATGTCGGTGGACAGTTCTTCTACGGTGGTGTTCATCATGCAGATAGGAATTTTCACAAACAAAAAACAGAAAGTAGACAGAAGCTACAAAATTCTATTCTAAGATTGTTGAAAAATTTCCTAAAGAATGTAAATTGGAAGATGTAAAATTAAAGACAGGAAATATGTAGAGGATTCGAGGCACGTTACACGTTGTCCTTAGAATAGAATTTCGTCCCCACGAACAGTGCAGCGGGTTCCTGGCGATCTATCCCCGAGATACAACGAATTCCTTCGATCCACTGCACCGTGCACCCAGTGGCGAATCCCACGAACGATCACAGCCTTGCCCGAAGAAGAGAGATTGGACGGGGGAATTTTTGGAGGAATTTAGGTTCTGGTGGTTTTCTTTTCTTTTTCGTCTCTGTACGATTTTTCTTTTCGTTCCGAACAGAGAGCGAGAGAGAGAAGAGAAAAACCGATTATGGTTCTAAGATCTCAGGATCGTGTCCTGGATATATCTCTCACGTAACATTTTTCACTCTTTCCGTAACGGGATTACGTGAGAACGGTTACGCAGAAGACCAGCAACCCACCAGACCATACCAACAAAAAAAAAAAAAAAAAAAAAAATAAGTTGTGAAATTACCTTTGTACCCATGTCCGTTCCGTGGCGCGCAAGCGTGCAAAGTTCTAAGTGTGCGACTAATAAACACGTAAAAACGTACATTAAATCGCGCACCCACTCGCGGGTTGGATGAGATCTAGTCCATCCCCCACAAAATTCACTTACCCACTAAGAGGGGTAAAGCAATATATGGAAAGGAGAATGACTTCTCCTTTCCCATGTGGGACTAAAAAAAAAAGAGTTGCCTTTATTGAATCACATGGGTTGCTTCCAAAGTAAAGCCAAAACAGCTCTAACATTACTAACACCAGTTTTCTTTTCGTTAGCGAGGGGTGATATTGACAAAGATAGTGGGAGTAGATATCTAGAAGGGGGGAACAGGCAATGTCATGGAGATGGTGTGTAGTTAAGCTAAATTAATCTATCCAAATTCATGACGTGTCCTTTTAACCAAGTTCTTAGCGATCAGCATATTTCTTCTCAGGATGATTTGTTTGACATTTCATCTAAGATTTATATTGCGACATCTTTCACCACCGACCCAAATTTAAGGTCAGTGACTACCCTATTAGTTTGTTGGAATGTAATAGCAGACTTTATTAACAGCAAGAGGAAGATGTTAAGGATCAAGATGATTCTTCAGAAGTTCATGTCAGAACATTATCCATGAAATTAGAAATTATAAAAAAACTATCTCAAAAAACAAGATAATTCTATACAAGTTGTCAAAGATCCAAGCCTTACAGGGCCATGAGGGAGATAAATCTGATCATACGCTACTACTTGTAGGTTTCTGGAATCTACACACACACTTGTTACTTGTAAATGAGTTTGACGAGAAAATCTTTTAGGAGGGTCACAATATTCTTTGTATCAGTTCTCTGATTGTTATGCTTTTGGTATCAGTTCTCCACGGCTCCACACATTAATGGAAAACACATTTGCAGATGGTTAGATAAGAACCTTAATTCAAGCTATGAATAATTAGCTGCCAATGCGACTTCACACCATAAAGAATGTCAACAACAAGAGCAACAATAACACAACCTTTATTCCAAATTTTTGGGATCAGTTGTTTGAATCCATTTTTTCCATTCAGCCCTATTAAGGGTCGTATTCTCTGTAACACTAACAAAATCTTATACTTCTTTGCATCTTCAATCCATACTCGTTTAAGCCTACCGCTAGTTCTAGCAGATCCTCTAACTGCCATCTTGTTGCTCCTCTTTACTGGTGCTTACAGGTGCATATGTTATTCTATGTTACACGTGTCCAAATCATCTAAGATGTTTTTCTCTTATCTAGTCTCAATTGGAACCACCACCAACTTCTCACAGAAACACTCATTTCTTATCATATCTTTTAATGTATTGACACTCATCTATCTTAGAATACTCGTTTCACCTATGCTAAGTTTTCAAAAATGTTGTTCCTTAATTGCCCAACATTCTGATCCATAAAGTATGGCTAGTCTTATACTTGTCTTATAGAATTACGCTACAAAGTGTGACATGAGATAAATTTATTGGAACATGGAATAGTTGGTGATTCAAGCACCAAACACTACATCCATGAACAACATGGGGATGTGAGAGGAATTGCCCAAATAGGCAGTCATAATTTAGTGGACTGCATTTTCGAAAGAAAATAGCAAGTGTGCTAAATGTAGCTTCAAATGATACACATGTTATTTGCACATAACATGCTCTAGTTTGGCTGTCTCAACGACGGACGAAATTGCCTTTGATAAACTTTAACATCTTCCTTTTTGTCCCATCACTTTTATAGCCCAGATCCTGGGAGCATTTTCCGGCTTGCCCCTTAATTAAATGAGCTTGGAGTATGTAGTAAATAAGGTAAGAATACGATATACCCATCACATGGCCTCAGGAACAGATTGTGCTGGTTCTTATATGTGACCTCCACTAACAGGGGATTCATTATTGGATGTAAAAAGCTAGTGGATTCTTCCAATCAGCCTTGAGTTTTGACTTTTCGGCTTCTAGTTGTGTGCTTCGTCAAGAATTCAGGCATGCATAACCTAAATTCTTGATTCGTCAGGGGTAGGTGTTTCTAAGTTTCGTTTGGTTACATTTGCTTCTAAGTTAGAATTCATAATTGAGAACTGGACTTGTTAACCCTGAGTATATTGAACCGATTATTTGTACATCTTTAAAGATGTGTATGAAAAGGCAACGATGGATGCAACATGAAGTGCAGTATTGCCTTAATAAGAAGTAATTATAGATGCCTAGGATTGAAAAGAAAGCAGTTTAAATTGTTTAATCATCCGACTACAGCAATTTTCCATGTTACCTTTGTTGGCATTCACAAACTTCCTGAAACGTCAGTATTTAAAAGTAGCCGCTAAAAAATTCTGATCATAATTAACCATGGATAGTGGAATAACAAACAAAATTAAAGCTAATAATATAACATGCTGACTTGTTGGAACTAACTTGCTCTGGGTATTGAAACAGTACCTCCCGTGAAGAATATCAATATCATCTTTTTTGGAATTTGGCCACATATCGAGTTCAATTACTCTAATTCCTCTTTGTAATGCTTTTATGATTGGGACATCACTGCAGTCACTACTGAGCTGGTTCCCCGTCAAGTATGAATTGTGTCCTGTGTATATGAAATAATGGGATAAAGGAGCAGTCATGTCATGGTGAACCTGGGATAGAAGGTATGACATAAATTAGAGCATACTAACAGAGAGAGCAATTGCAAAGCTATAGCTGCTTATAAATTCACTAAAGAAATATATACTGATGTCAGAATCATACAATTGTAGTACATGACCAAACCATCTGAGTCATACAACACAGCCCAACCATTTATACAGGATAAGATATATACCCAGTTGCCAGGATTAACTTCAGATATCAAATAAGTTAATAATTCATCAAATAACTCTAAACTGGACTCTTACTAGAGGCAAAATTTGGAGGGATGCTCTCTACCTGCATGAGCTTTAGATGTGTTATAAACTTATAAATAACCTCCGTCCCTAGCCATTAACTAAACTTATACTTCATGATTATCTTATATATAATAGTACCAAAAGTTCCTGGTTCACCGTAAAACTTTTATTTTCCAAAAATGCCCTCTAAAAACTTTATATATATCAAAATATATTTAAAGTAATCCTATATATAATAGCAAAAGTTCCAGCCTTTAACCATGGAACTTTCATTTTCCAAAAATGTCCTTCTAAAAACTTTATATACATCAAAATATGTTGAAATTAACTAGGATAAAATAGATAAATTATACATCTTCCCACGAACATAATTATTCACCACTAATAATTACATACTTCCAAATACAATAAATGTTTACAATTTAATATTATTTCAAAATAGATTTGTCTGCAAGTATATATTTAAAAGTACAATAAAAAAAACACAAACAAAAATAGATGCAACGCATGCGCACGACTATTAATGAGGTGTTCATGTTTTCGTTTTGCAACTTTAAAATTTCAGAATATAAAAATCTATACTACTATATAATGAGAAAAGTTCAGCTTCACCGTAAAACTTTTTTTTTCAAGTATACCCTTGCATATATGTACTCATTCAAATTATTTATTAAAGTTAATAGGGACAATAAGGTAGTTACGGAAGTTGTCCTTTGTCTTTCTAAATAGTCTTGAAATAATATATATAATAATAATAATATATTAATACATTTAGAATAATTAAGACATTTTACTTTTAGTCTTATTAAGTAGTAGATTAGAAGTCCGTGGGGTCATGGTTTGTTAGTTACGGTGGGGGACTTCCGTGGGGATGGACACGGTTCGAATTTCTCCTTGAAAACTTAGTTACCAACTCGGTGGAAAGGACATATCAAAAAAAGAGAAACTTAGTTACCAATCCGGTGGAAATGACATATCAAAAAAAGATAGTAGTAGATTAGAAATAATTATAGTAGCTATCCTTTAGTATTTCTAATAATAATCAATAATTTTTTTTATAATAATTTATAAAATATCTGTAACGCAAGTGCATATATACTAGTTCTAATATAAATGGATCTTGTATTTTCCTTTTTTTAACTAAACACACTTTATGAACCCTAAGTTTCTTAAACTAAAACTTGCTAGCTATGTAGACTATGTTGCATGGAGACGGATACACGCAGTAAAGACACGGTGACAAGGACACGTACACGGAACTACTGACCTTTCAAAAATAAGCTAATTACTAAAAGTGGAGAGGCAAAAAAAAGAAGAAGTTGAATCGCATCAAAACCTGAGACGCAATTGGCGGGTTGAGCTTGTCGGAGAAGAGGAAGTGGTGGAAGTCCTCGAGCGAGAGGAGGGGTTTGGCGACCTTTGCCAAGTAATGGCGGTGGTGTTGGTGCCGGACCTCCTCCACGATCCGCTCCGCGTCGGCCGTCGTCGCCGACGTCTCCGCCTGCCGCTCGGCGAGGAACCGCCGCAGCTGGACGGCGTCCATGTGGGACCCCTCGCCGGCGAACTCCTCGAACGCCGACCTCACGTCCGGGGGCGGCTCCGCCTCGCTCCACCGGTACTTCCTCGTGAAGAAGAGGCACTTGTAGCTCCCCATTTCTTTCCTTTTTTGCGATCGGATCCCCCGATCTTCTTCTTATTTTCCGATTGGTCCCTCCCTCACTTTTTTCTCACTGCTTTCGATTTTATACAGTTCCGGTTCTTTTGGATCAGAAGAAGCAGAAACTTAACGGAACGGGACGGTGTGGTACTTTGGAAATGGCCACGACCGTCGACACCGGTATTATTAATATGACTAATTAATTAATTAATTGTTGAATATTAGGATTGGGTTAGGTACTCAGTATATTAATTAAGTAAAATTATTGCTGAATTGTAGAGAATGGATTTTTTTTTTCAAATTATAGAATAGAGGATGGGACGTCAGCCAGTGTGACTGGCGCCAAGCATGAAAAGAATTGGGACGTCAATCTGTCTTGCGACCAAACATGGAAAGAATTATAACACCAGTCTTACTGACGTTAGACATGAAAAAAATTCTATATTTTTTTAATTCAATCCATTTTTTTTTCTTTTTAACTAAAGAAAAGTCAATCTACTTATAATGGAATGATTATGAAACAACATAGACAGTAAAGATGAAGAAGCAGCATCAACAAAGAGGTCTTGTGAAACGGCTAAGCTAGGGAAGCTTAAGAGTGTGGCAACCTAATAGCCATGCATACAGATAAAATTCTACTACGTAAATAATTAACGAGTGTTAAAATCGAGTGCATCCCTAATCGTCATGATATGTAAGTGCATGCAATGAAAGTTTGTAATAGAAGTTTGGGGCGCCAATGTGAATACTGACGTCCAATTTTTTTGGGTTTTTTGTGCCACATTGACGTCCTGTCTCTTGTTATGGAAAATTTTGAAACTTTTTATGTTTTATACAATTCAGCATAATTTTTTTCCTTTAAATAAATTTTTATGTAATTTATAAAATACGTGATATATATATATATATATATATATATATATATATATATATATATATATATATATATATATATATATATACTTTGAATTTCATAAGTATTAACATTGTTGAACAACTTTCTTGTTTGGTTGATGCGCACCTTTATATATACAAAATGAGTGATTGATACAGGCATACATTAACCTTTTGCTCGCCAATGTGTACACAATTTTAAATTATTCCATTGTGTGAAACATTTTGACGCTTTGGAGTGTAAATTGGACCAATTCCTCTAAAGAAAAACAAATATGCAAATGAATATATGATAAATTTGATGTCTTTTTGTTTGGATTGTCATATTCCAACTTCTTCATATTTTCCAATATTTAGTCTTTAAAAAGTTGCGCAGAAGGAACGCGTGTAACTATTCATATTTTCCAATCTTTTATTCTTTATAAAGACGTTGGACCATACCAGCCATATACTATAGGCTACTTTGGATCACTACATTTCATACCATTTTTATTTACGGGATGTTTATTGGATTAGTATTTTAAAATATTTATTTGAGTTTCGAAATGGATGACATGTTAAAAATAAAAATAAAAAATACATCAGGTTGTTAAAGGTAGGAACGATTTATTAAAAAATGTCGAAAACACGAATAATTTTAGTTAATATATATAGTTGCAAATTTGAAATTGTATTGTTCAAAAAGTCTTTAAAAGACGAATTCTTGTTGGGCTAATGTACGCCCTTTATAAATATACAAAACAGAAAATTTACTGTACCGATAAAAAATTTATAAGAATTAAATATACCGATATAAATTTGACAAATTTAAAAAGGACGATACGAATCGCCATCTGAGTTGGCGAAAAATTGGACAACTGGATTTTCGCCAACCCAGTTGGCGAAAATCCGAACACATATTAAAAAAAAAAAAAAAAAACTTTCGCCAACTCCGTTGGCGAAATCCGGAAAAAAAAAAAATTTCAAAAAAAATTCAAAAAAAAATTCAAAAATTTCGCCAACTTGGTTGGCGAAATAAAAAAAAATTAATAAAAAAATATTAAAAAAATAGGAAAATTGTTTTTTTTTGGTTTTTTTTTAGGGTTTATTTGTTTTGGTTTTAATTTTGGTTTTTTGGGTTATTTTTTTTTTAGGGGTTTATCTGTTTTGGTTTTTTTTTCTTTGTGGTTTTTTTGTTTGGTTTTATTTATAGGTATGTTAATAGTACTCACTTTGTCATAGATATGTTAATAGTAACTCTGTCATAGTAACGTTCATATTTTAACGGCTAAATTTTTTTTTTTTCGGTTCGGTTTTTTCACTTGATTTTTTTTTGTTTCTTCGGTTCGGTTTTTTTACTTGATTTTATTTGGTTTAACGTGAGAAAAAAAATGGGTTAACCATATTTCTCAACTGAAAATTTATAGAAATGTTAATGATTTTATTTGGTTTAACGTGAGAATTTATAAAAATGAAAAAAATTAGCCGTTGTAAAAATTTAGCAGTTAAAATATGAACGTTACTATGACAGAGTTACTATTAACATATCTATGACAAAGTGAGTACTATTAACATACCTATAAATAAAACCAAACAAAAAAACCACAAAGAAAAAAAAAAACAGATAAACCCCTAAAAAAAATAACCCAAAAAATCAAAAATAAAACCAAAACAAATAAACCCTAAAAAAAACAAAAAAAAAATATTTTTTCCTTTTTTTATTTTGTATTTTTTTAAATATTTTTTTATTAAAAATTTTTTATTTCGCCAACCAAGTTGGCGAAATTTTGAAATTCTTTTTAAAAAAAAATTTATTTAAAAAACTTTTTTTTTAAATTTTTTTTTTTTAAAAAAAATTTCGGATTTCGCCAACGGAGTTGGCGAAAGTTTGTTTGTTTTTTTAAATATATGTTCGGATTTTCGCCAAGTGGGTTGGCGAAAATCCAGTTTTCCAATTTTTTGCCAACTCAGATGACGATTCGTATCGTCCTTTTTAAATTTGTCAAACTTATATCGGTGTATTTAATTCTTATAATTTTTTTATCGGTACAGTAAATTTTCTGTATACAAAACAAGGAATCCACGATATAGATCGTACAATAACTTGTACGTAAACATTATTAATTAGTCCATTTTGTCCATATTTTGAAACAGTGAAGTGTGAACTGAACCCAATGTAGAGACAATTTGTCTAATCCTCTTCTTCGTCTTGAACGAGTATTTTTAAAATATAAAAAATTGCAAACAAAAATTTTTAAAAATAAAATTTCTTGGGAATGAATGACTCCATTGTTCACCATAGCTCCGTCCTTGAAATATGGTCACATTGGAATATTTAAAAATACAAAAAAATTATTGTACATAATTTTTTTTAAATAAGTTAACTAAAATAAAATTATTTTGAAAATATTTAAAGCAACGAAAGCTTTCGCCATACCAGATGGCAAAAATATAATTTTCTTTTTTTTATATTTGCCAAATTATAGCCATCCGAGATGGCTAAAATCTGACAAATAGATTTTTTTTGATTTTTTTGTTGATTTTTTTTATTTGTTGGTTATTTATAAAATTGTGATATCTATTTTAATTATAATTTTCTCATAAATATATGTTTTAAATTTTTTTTACGGTTTTTTTAGATTTTTAAAAAAAAAAGATACTTATAGATTTTCTAAAAACAATTTAAAACTAACAAAAATATTTTTCCAAATATTAGATACCACATCTAGTATCATTCAAAATATAATTTTCTAAGGACAAATTTAAAATTTATTATGGATAATAATATATTCAAAATTTAATTATATTTAAACTAACTACAGGATATCTAACTAAACACATATTCAAAATTTAAAACATATATTTATCAGAAATCATAATTAAAATAAATATAAAAATAGATATCACAAAAAAATAAAAAAAATATTCTTTCCCACTTTTGATCTTCTTCACACCGATATATTATATGATAACGTTTGAGGGTTCGGAGACCAATTTTTACTCGTTAACATTGAAATACCGAAAAAAAATCAGAAATCAAAATTTGGAGGTCGTAAATATCGTTTTTTGGCAATTCTAAAAATTTTCAAAGTCCATCAAACGGTGAAACGGTTTATTCCATAGTACTTTTCGTTACGATCATTTTGGCACAAGCTGGACTTTGTTTCGATCTCTCAGTCAAAAGTTATGATACTTTTAAATTTTAAACTTTATACTTTTGCCTGTAATATGTGCGTCTTGGTTCAGATGAAAGTTCTTTCTACACGAATTGTGCTACTCTCGCCGAAAAGATACAAATCAACCTATTGTTTGACGAAAAACGATTTTCAAACAAATAGTTATGGCCGCTCGAAGTCTGCTCGACGATGGACGTTAAATTAGATATGAAAGGACGATTATACACATCTAAACCTAAGGATAAGTTGAAAAAAAACTTTGTTAGTTTTGTTTATATAATTTTTTGTGACGGGAGATTGAGGAAGGCCATTAGGTTTTTGATGGGCACTACTATCTTTATTTGTATATATTAATTTGTTATTATTTATATTAAATTATTATTATCTATATTTATTTGTTATTACCTATATTTATTTGTATACAAATATATTTATTTTTATGTATTAGTTTGTTATTAATACAAATAAAAATATATAATAAATATATACAATTTTCTATCTATTTTTTATTTGTATATACAAACAAAATTTCTAACGATGTATGTACCTTCTCACATAGGCAAAAATAGAAATAAAATTCTAAAATATATTAAATATTTTTAAAAAATAGCTTAGAAACGGTTCAAAAATGAACCGTTCAAAAATAAAATGGTTCAAAAAACTAAAAGAGTATGTTATTATCTATACTAATGTATTAGGTGGAGTACTATTAATTTGGACGTGACTATTTTTAAGAAAAAACTGACAAACCGAGAGGGGACTGAGCGCTATTAAGTTGAACGTGGTCATTTTTTTAGAAGAAAAATGATGAATCGAGGGGGAACCAAACGTTGACGCGGACCCACCCTAAAAAAGTGCAAAAATCTAACTAATAAAGTGCGAAAATAAAAAAAAATGTAAAACGAAAAACGAAAGGAAAAAAAGAAGGAGAGAGAGAGAGAGAGAGAGAGAGAGAATATCGAAAATAATGAAAAAAAAAATAAAAAAATAAAAAATCTTAAAAAAATGAAAAAGGATAAAAAAAACGTTCGAGCAAAAAAAAAAATATACCGACATATTCTTAGTGTCCATTAGAATACACTGTTTTGTATTCTATTTGGGTCCATTACTCCCACACTTCCCCGCGATTTGATACCGAGACCTCCATCCACCCAAAGAGGTTATACCTCTTCTCACTGACCACAAGAGGCAGTTGAGTTCGGTAAACCATCTTGTATTAGTAGAGATTATAGTCCAAGACTCCAAGCAAAAATAAATATCGATTTGGTTCGATTATGACTCATTTTGCTTTGATTTCTGTTTGAATTTTTAGAATTTTAACTTATTTGGTCCTGATTATTTCGCTTCAATTGAAAACAAAGAAGCTGAATGCTCATCTTTGTCTCTCTCTACTTAATCCTAATTAGTAATTATACACAAACAGAAAGCATATTTTATGCTCGGTATTTTTTTAGGCTGACATTGAATGTTAAGACATAATCTTGATTGCTTCTCTTCAGAAAATCATGGTAGAGAAGAAGATTAGGTTAAACTTGGGCCCAATGTCTATGTCTAATAAAGTTAGTTGGGGTAGTTAGTTCCTACTTCTTTGCCCTTTTTTCTTGCTGGGCTAATTTAAATCATATAAAAGTATGACAGTTGTCACAAATCGTCACTGTGAAGGAGAATTGGACACTATTTAAACAAACAAGAAGATGACTTGATAGAACGAAGTGGGTCTCTAAAGTATATATTATTTATTATGTACTTGATAATAATATGTTCTTAATTGGCTATCTTGCTATCAACTCAACTTTAACTGACTATACTAAAGGAAAGCTCTTGATAAAGGCACTACAAAAGTAACTCATAACAATAAATTTTTTTACTATTAATAATTATAAATTTATCACTCCCAAAAGTTACTCACCAGACTATTCACTTCCAATTTTTTTTTTTTATAATCAGAACTGTCAAAATTTTGACAGTCCTACCAATTGGAAGGACTGTCAAAATTTTGATAGTCCTAACAATTGGTAGAATTGTCAAAATTTTGACAGTCCTAAAAATATATGTTAATTTTTTAGGACTGTCAAAATTTTGACAGTCCGGAAGGGAGAGCTAAGCGAGGTAACACGAGGGCGGGGGCTGCGTGGAGGTCGGAAGGGGGGACGAGGCGGAGGAGCGAGAGGGAGAGGAGGAGGAGGAGGAGGTGGTGGTGGCGGGAGGCGGGGGAGGAGGCGGAGGCGGAGGGGGAGGCGAGCGCGCGGTGTAGTATCCCGCAACCGCACGGTGCATTACGCTGAGTCGGATTGAATGAGGCAATAGCTGGTTACATTTTTGATTTGTTGGATTTGGGAACAAGTATTGATTTGAGTTGGTTTCATGTGCAGATCGCAAGCGGAGTTTGATGGAATCAGGTGTTCGTTCAGAGCAGTACTGGGATAGCAGGATTGGAGCAATAATGTCGTCTTCCTTAGTCCGATCGGTCGGATGATTTGGAGAACACGACCTGCCCGCACGGTCATACCAATTGAGTAGATCGTACTTTGCATCGGACCACGGGTTCAAGGGATCGGCCGTATCGACAAGGCATGGTGCTTAATGGAATCAGACTTGGTGAGTGGGCTATGTCCCTTCTCCTCTACTCCTTCATGCCTAATAATATGGAACACACGTAATGGCTTGAACACTTGGACTAGAATATTGGAATCAATACACTGTGGCATGCATAGAGTGTACGTCGTTTGGTTGTATATGATTTATGGCTTGAGTTGGTTTTGCGTTGGGCAGTTGGAGCTTGAGTGTATCATCTTGGTTGGAACATCGAGGCACTTCGGACGAGCGAGCGTGCATCTGTGCACGAGTATCAGTTGGACGCTTTGTCAAGCAAAGCATGCAGTTGTGGTTCAAAATCGGACAACTACATCGGTGAGGGCATTGTGCCACAGAATTTTCTGAGCGAGGGGTGTTGCACCAATTGGAACACTATGTCGAGAAGCGGCATAGTGCCTATGGGGATAACTTGAGATGGTGCCTTGGGATATAAGTTGGAGAATGGTTATTGATAGTTTGTTGGATTGAGGCTAGGATTGTTTGGTGGGGCAAGAATAATCGATTCTCTCATCATACCTACTTGGTGTCTGCATTGGTCACGGACAACCTGTTGCACACATAGTTTGGTTTCCTCGAATGGGATAGGCTCCGGGGCACCGGGACCATTTTTTGGCATGGAGGAGACAATGGTAACGTGCCTTGGACGCGGTGCCGACAGTTCGATACGACCAGGCGGGCTAGCTACTCACTCTGGATTGGGTAGAACTATAGTTGATTAGTCCTTTATGGCTTGGCCAATGACTTCATATAGATAAGAGTTGCTTTGCTTTGCTTTGGTTTATTTTTTTTGTGTAGGCGGCAGCCACCTTGCCTAGGCAAGAGTGTGCATATCGATGATTGGATTAATAAGGCTTGGATTGTGGGATGGATATTGAGGCTTGGATTGTGGGATGGATATTGAGTCTTGGATTGTGGTTCGATAGGTTTTCGCGTTGCTTGGGTTTTGAGTAGGACGGTTTGCATGCTAGTTTTCTTCGAGTTGGCTATATCTACTTATATATTTGCTTGAGTTGAATGCTTGCATGTTTAACTTGCTTTACAGTTTTTCTTAACATGTCATACCTTTACCATGAAATGAATCTAGGATTCAAGTAGAAAGATCACCATATAACTGTTTGCATTCACTATTCTACTTAGTGTCGGTTTAGACGAGTGGGTTACCCCGCTCACTAGTACAACTGTGTACTAACCCACGTTTGTGGGCATTATTTTAGGTACGCTGGTGTAGTGCTGCTGCTTGGATATACGGGACATGATGTATGGAACGGTAAGTACCTTTGTGGGCAAGAGTAAGAGCAAGAGTGTTGCATCGCCTTTGTGGCATTCTCCTTTGTGACATTTTTATTTGGACCCTATCGAGAGCTTCGCTGCGTATAGTCTGATGTGTGCTTGGTACACAATACTTGACTTTAGTTACAACTTGGTCGTTTCGATGATAACTTTGATGTTTGACAACATCGCCTTGTGCGAGCGCAACTCCAGCCTCGCACGATATCACGTCCCGATGAGAACGATTGTCCTGCGGAAGCGCTGCAACGTGGTGATTCACGTTCAACGGGGACGATTGAGCTTGCAGGAGATTGGGGTGTGACAAATTGGTATCAGAGCGCCCGATTTATTTTCTCGTACTTTGTCCTTTGGTTCATCACAAGCTCTAAATAGCTTCTGCGTATCGTTTGGCTCTTGGCTCTACTCGGTACCGCATTGTATGTTTCATGCAATAAGTCTACATATTTGTTGGTTGTCAGTGCATGTTGTTTTTTGTTGCGTTGCTTTCGTTGGTTTTTGATAGATCGCTTATCATCGTTGGGCGTTGTTGCATTCGTGCAGCAAGTTGTGTGGCATTGTTGTATTCGTGTAGCAAGTTGAGATGTGTCATTGCGTTGGTTTGGCTTATCGTCCGGGGGATTCTGGTTGCATAAGTGGATCAGTTGGTTGACAGACGAGATTGGTTATGTGGCATGTTGTGAGTAGAAGCATCGAATGGGAATGGATCATTACATGAGTTGCTCGTGTAGCGAATGTGTTGGATGGAGTTTAAATTTTGGCTGGGTATATCGCAGAGAGCATTGGTTGAGCAAGTTTGAGTTGGCTTGGAAACATCAGGATAGAGTTGCACGAGTTGCTCGTACAACAAATGTGAGGAACAATTGGATATTGGTTTGGATCACTTGAAAGAGATCGTTGCACGAGTTGCTCGTGTAGCGAAAGTATCAGACGGTTTGAGAAATAGTTGGAAGCATTAAGAATGGGACATGGCACAAGTTGCTTAGCGAGATTTATAAAATAGTTAGATTGTTTATGCGTTGGTCGAGTTTCGTGTCAGACTTTAGTTGGGGATGGCAAGATCACGCAGAATGGATGGTGCGAACGAATCTTGGATCAGTGCAAAGAATTGTGATACGAGTAGTGACTTGATTCTGGGTGGTATATGGTATATCACATAGTTAAGTGGCATTGGAATATTTTGGATAGATCTAAATGGAATTGCCACAACGGATGTGGGTAACAGGAATATAAGTTGGTTTTTGCACATCAGCTGAGTTAGAAAATAGAACATGGAGCAAGCGAATGTTGAGTTGCGATCGACAAGATCACCCTGGAATAGTCGATTTAGAATAGACGTTCGTTGACGCAGAGCAAGCGCGAGAGCGACTCTATTTCCAAGTGGTATATGGTGTAATAGAATTTAACTCAGCTATTCTTCGATACATTAGACTTGAGAAATCAAGAACGGACTTGTGCAAATAAAAGTATCATTGGACTTGAGTGATGGAAGAGAACGGAACAAGCAACGGGAAAGAATGTTTAGAAATTTGAATGATTGATGCGGACCAAGTATTGAAAATAAGTTGAGATCGATCAGATGGAAAGCTGAATATCAGAGTTCGCTTGCACGATTTGGAAGTTCGGTGGAGCATTCATGGATGCAAAGAGAGAGTTGAGCATGAGAAACAAACAATTGGGATACACTTAAGCGAGCGATGGGTGAATCGAAGGATAGAGAGCACGGACTACGAATTTGGGCAACACATTAGAGCTGTAGGTTGAGCAATGAAACACGATCTGGTTTGGAGGAGCAATACGATGGATTCGTACGGACTTGAAGAATTTTGGATATTGGTGCTCGAGAAGTTGGACTCAAGATTTAGCGGAAGTACAAATTGGTGAAATGGTACAACAATGGTAGACGGATTCTTCGAAAGACGTAAACGGACTTGAGGCAAGTCTAGTTGATGTTAAGTCAGATTGAAAGTTAACACTTGCAGTACTGAGACGGATTGAGGCAACAAGTAAAGGCAATATGATTTGAGATTTGTGTTGGAACTTGTGCACGAGTCATTGAGAGTGTATGGACTAATTGAAACATAGAGAAATCAAGACGTGCTAATGAATGAAACGAGAGCAAAGATTATGGCGGATGGACTTTTGAAGATAGCTAAACGAGATAGCAACGTTGAAGCAAAATACTGTGCTGCTCGAGCAAGTTGGATGTGCACTTTAAAATATGGCATACGGATAAGAATTGGAGCCAGTTTATATTTTCGGGAATTATTACATGTGGTAGTACGAGAAGTCAAACATGGCAGTTCAAAAAATTTGATGGATCTATGACAGAACGACGGAGTGATGGAAGTCTGTTTCAACGTGCGCAGTTCTCGATTTGTGGCTTAGATAAATAGTAAGACTCTAGGTGATTAAACGGCGTTTGGTTGACAGATTCGTCACAAGTAGTGCATGAAGTTCTCGGAGTCAGAAGTTTGTTTGGATGGAATGGTTGGAGGGTGGCTCATATTGGCAGAGGAGATATAGCATGGTTCGTAGTTGTCACGACCCGCACCCGAAAAATCGGACATGAGTCGTGGGTACGTTCAGCCTACGCCGCAGAATCGGTGGTAGAACGCTGTAAAGGTTCGTTCTAGGTCAACCATATCTATATATCTCACAAAAATCTGTCAATAACCTCTCCAAAAGGAGGGCAACCACGCAATATATATAATCTCTCAATCACAATAACTAGGGGAAGAATAAAAACACGATATAATATCAACAAAGAAACAGAACCAAAGAGAGCAAGACAATATCCAAATACAGTCCAAGTCTATAAGCCTACAACATCTCACAGGCAACAAAATAATAAGTACAATCATCCAAAATAAACCACTGGGAATAACCCAGGAAATCCACCTAGCTAACTAGGGCGCTATAGGCGTCTCCTCGGCGCACTCCTCCTCGATCTCGGGGTCACAACCCTCGTCAACACCCGGCCCGTAGAACGTCGGGCAATAATCCTCAGGATCCTCTGGAAAAAATATGCCCAGTCAGGACTGGAGCAAAGTATATAACTCTGAAAGCAACTCCAAATACATGGTAAGGTGTATATGACGAGCAATAGAAAAGTATACAAGATGCACAGGAAATAAATATATGCTGGAGCACAATAAGTAGCTGCAAAGTAAACTGGAGAACAATACAAGTAGTGGAAAAGTAACTGCAGGTGAGAAAACATGAATACTAGCTAAGTGCCTTGAGCACAAGTTCGTTATGTGATTGGCTTAGGTTGCACATGAAAAATACTACGATAACTCCGTTATGCGTGAGTTGCATAACCTACATACACATGAATACAGTTTGGCTTTGATCACATAACCAACTCCTACTCCCCTCCCCCACTAATACTCTTGGATCCAACCACAACACGCTACGTACATGATAATAGCTCGCGCACACGAAGGCGAGAGCACAAGAAGCACATGATAGCATGTCACGCCCCAGTCCCAAAATGCCGAGGGACTGGAGATGCGTGGCAATGGCCAGCAGCACGCACCGATGGATAACCCAATTTAATGGAACCATCAGGGCGTACTTAAGCTGTACAGAAGGTCTACTATAACAAATCATACTAATCTCATCTATAAAGATAAAGAAATAAACTGCATAATGAAATGGAAATAAGTAGCAACAACAGGTCAGTCGGAGAAATAATCCGACTTATGTCTGAATACACTGGCTCAATGGGCCAGGAACAAAAGAAATAAACATGAAATAAATACTGAGTACTGGAACAGGCACTCAGGAGAAGTCTTCGGCAGTCACCTCGTCTTCAGGGTTCGGTTCTGCTCCAGCTATAGCTTCAGCTCCTGTCCCGTATACCTCGGGATACTGCTCCTCAGCTAAACCTGGGGACATAATCCATTCCAGGTCCTCAGTGGACATAGCAAGGCACAAAATAAAACAAGCCAAATAATAAGCAGTGCAATTAAATTGATTAAATCAGCAGGGTAAACTATGTAACCATCTATGTGATATGCAAATGAGAGCAACACTAGTACTCAGGCTGATACCGCTACAAGCTCTGTGTCGGGGAGCCGGTAGCAGCAATAACACGTAAAGGGTCTAGCTCTGCTGGAGAGTCTACAACCTCACAATAATAGTAGATATATATATAGAACAGCCTGTAGCCTGTGTGTCTCTCCCCACCCAATGTAATCACGCAAGTCATGACCATAACGTCTCATGCCCATGTCAGCGGGATTATAGCTAATGCAACAAGTCATACTGTCTATAAATAACATAACTCTGTCAAGTCCTGTATCCTATACAGAATCACCACGAATATCTCAGGAGGATTCTGTCCATGATAGTGTCAAGTGTCCTGGGTTATAGGGTACTTGATAGGTCAAGTACAAAAGTAAGGGAATCGTAAATCCATCTCTAAATGACGAACCCAACACCGCGTGCGATATTGGCACCCGACTAGGATCGGACACTAGGTACGTCATACGTTTCCTAGGTTAAGCAGTTTAAACAAGTTTATATGAATTTACACAAGATATTCAGCAAAGTAATATTACAGGAATTATGAAAATAAAGACTGCAAGTTTGGCAAGGTACACTTGCCTGGTATTTGGATTCCACTTAGGTCCTGGTTTCGAAAATTTCCAGAGATGTCTCCGAAAGCTGAAATAAATAGTACCATCACGCTCAGAAGGTGTCAAATAGCTAGGAACGCCTGTCCTTGGGTCCAATTTGAAGACAAGGGCAAAAACGACAGTTTCGGGCCAAAACGGGGTCCACCGGTGGGCCCGCTTTGTACCAAAAAATGCGTCAGGGTCAACGGTCTTCAAATTCACCAAACTTAGTGTCAACAGGTCAGGAACGCTAATACGAACTCAACGGAACTTTCAGATTTGAATTCCGATGAGCCGATCACGAAATCGCCCGTCGAGTGGGGCCTGTGGGGCCAACGACACGCGATTTCGTCAACGTTCTCAGAATCGAACCAAACTTGACCCACAGGACCAGCGTATCGCTACGAGTCCGATGGCACAAGTTTCGTCTCGATCTGACGTGTGTGCACGAAGTTAGGGTAAATTGCAGAAAAGGCGGATACGGGGCGATGTCCGCGGATACGCGTTGATTCCGGTGTGCACGCACACCCGAATCAGCTTCCGCGAAATCCCACACGTCCGTATCGATGAGGTGCATGTATCTGTGAAGACCGCACGCGACCAAGTCGTCCCGTTTGGCGGGGCATACTCAGTTCCGGGGTGAAATAGGGTCTGGTTTTTTCTGTTTTTGGATCGCGGTGTGCGATCACCACAGGACGCGATGCCCCGAGCGGTTTGTCCGGGCACCGAGAGGGTCATACAGGCTTTGCAATACAATTTACAGAATTGAAAACAGAGCTACGAGCAAAAAGTTACGGGTACCTGAACGAGGCTCCTCGAAACGGGGTTTGCCGTGTCCGACTCGTGTCCTGGACACGTGTCCACTGCTAGGGCTAGGGTTCACTGTGTCCGGGTCTGTGTCCGCGGTCGGGTTCGGCCGAGACTCGCCGGGGAAGGGCGGCTCAGGGCGGCGGAGGCTCGACGAGGGGCTGGGCGGCTCTCGGGGAGGCGGAGATGGGCCAGGGGAGGCCGGCGGCCGGCGCTGGGAGGAGAGGGGAAGGAAGAGGGAGGAGGCGGAGGTGGCGGTTCTGTGGGGCTCGCCGGCGAGGGTGCTGGCTGGGGCGGCTCTCGGTGGAGCTAGGGGGGGTCGAGGCGTCGGCGGGGGAGGCTCTGGCCGTTAGGGTTCCGGCGGAGGTCACCGGAGGGTTAGGGAGTTGAGGGAGGAGGAGATCGGGGGGAGAGGGGTTTTATAGGCTGGGGCTGGGCGGGGGTGAGGCCGAGGTCGGGGCGACGTGGGCCGAGGGAGTCGGCCGAGGGGAGCGTGGGGCGGGGGTCGTGGCCGACGGGCGAGCGGCGGACGGCGGAAATTTCGGGCGGCGTGGGGGGACAGGGGAGATGGGGATGCGGGTCGGGTCGGGCGCTGGTTCGGGTCTGACCGACCCGCCCGACCCGCTAAGGCACAGGGGCTGGGCTGACTGCTAATGGGCTCGGCCCACTGGGCCGGGCCGGGCCCCTAATAAAATAAAAATAATAATTATAATAACAGTATAATAATAATAATAATAATAATAATTAATTAATAATTTAATTAGAAAAATAGTTTTTAGGCTCTTAAAAATAGGTCTGATGTCCAATAAAATCCCAGAAAATTATCCTAAGTCCGGTTTTCTATTTTACACCATAAAATTATATTTTTATTATATTTTAATATTAGTTATTAGCAGTTAAAAATCATACAATCACCACAACACTTATGTAAATTCCTGAAAATTGCAGAAAAATCCCAAAAATTGGTTTTTAAAAAATCCGAAAATTTTGAGGGTGATTACAATCTACCCCCTTAAGAGGATTGCGTCCTCGCAATCGAAGGATAAACTATAAAGGCAAGATTTTACAGAATTAAAGAATGCTCAGGTTTTACCTGCATCAGCAAATAAGTGTGGATAATGCTGGCGCATAACATCTTCTCGCTCCCAGGTCGATTCGCCAGGAGAGTGTTGTTTCCAAGCTACCCGAACCAGCCTGATTGTCTGCCCTCGCAGTGTCTTCTCACTGGTGTCGAGTATACCCACTGGCTGCTCCTCGTATCTCAGGCTAGGTCCCACCGAAATCTCAGAATGATCCACTATATGACTTGGGTCCGTCACGTATCTCCTCAGTTGTGAGACGTGGAATACATCATGCACTCTCTCTAAGGATGGAGGTAATACAAGACGGTAAGCCACCTCACCAATGCGCTCCAAGATATCAAATGGCCCAATGTACCTTGGGCTTAACTTGCCTCTGCTGCCAAATCTGATAGTACCTCTAGTGGGCGAGATCCTCAAAAATACATGCTCTCCTTCCTTGAACTCCAGGGGTCGTCTGTGTGCATCTGCCCAATGCTTCTGTCTATCCTGGGCTGCACGGAGATGGTTCTGAATCTGTCTTACTTTCTCCACTATCTCCGTTACCAACTCTGGACCCAGTATTTGACGTTCGCCAACGTCACTCCAGCATATCGGCGATCTGCACTTCCTTCCGTACAACGCCTCGAAAGGTGCCATCTGAATGCTTGCCTGATAGCTGTTGTTGTAGGAGAACTCCACTAAGTGCAGATGATCTTCCCAAGATCCTCCGAAGTCCAGTATACATGATCGCAGCATATCTTCCAAGATCTGAATTGTGCGCTCTGATTGGCCATCTGTCTGGGGATGATAGGCAGTACTGAACTTGAGCCTGGTACCGAGACTCTCTTGCATGCTTCGCCAGAAGTGAGATATAAATCTCGAGTCTCGATCTGATACAATACTAACCGGCACTCCATGTAATTTTACGATCTGTCGCATATACATGTCGGCTAGTACTTCCGTGGATTGTCCGACTCTGAACGGCAAGAAGTGAGCCGACTTAGTGAGCCGATCCACGATGACCCATACTGCATCCTTTCCACTAGGGCTTCTTGGAAATCCAGTGACGAAGTCCATGGTAATATGCTCTCACTTCCATTCAGGGATGGGAAGTGGCTGCAACATACCTGCAGTCCTTTGGTGCTCGGCCTTCACCTGCTGGCAGACTAAGCATTTTGCCACAAATCGGGCAATCTCCCTTTTCATTCCATGCCACCAGTAATATTGTCTTAAGTCCCGGTACATCTTGGTCCCTCCTGGATGAATCGAGTATATGGAGCTATGTGCTTCTGTCATCAACTCCTGCCTTAATTCTCCATTCGGAACATATAGGCAATTTCCGCACCTTAATGTCCCATCCTCGTGGATGCGAAGTCCCATTTGCATGCCTGCTTCGGTTCTCTCCTTCAGCCTTCGGAATCTGGCATCATTAGGCAAAGCTTCTTTGATTCTCTCTACCAGCGATGACTTAACTTTTAGGTTAGCCAGCAAACCATTTTGTCCAGGTAGAACAACCTCTATCTGAAGATCTTGCAAGTCTTGTAATAGCTGAGGCTGCTCCGTTAAGAAATAAGCCGAGGGTTTTCTGCTGAGGGCGTCGGCTACAACATTTGCTTTCCCCGGGTGGTACTGCAGATCGATGTCAAAGTCCACTATCAACTCAAGCCAACGCCTTTGCCTCATGTTGAGCTCTTTCTGTGTATAAATATACTTCAAGCTCTTATGATCAGTGAATATTTTGACCTTCTCTCCATACAGATAATGTCTCCAGATCTTCAATGCAAAAATCACTGCAGCTAGCTCCAGGTCGTGCGTTGGGTAGTTCTTCTCGTGGACCTTCAGCTGCCTCGATGCATAAGCGATAACCTTGCCATGTTGCATCAAGACACAACCTAGTCCACTACCGGATGCATCACTATAAACAACAAAACCTCCTGACCCTGAGGGAAGAGTCAAGACTGGTGCTGTTGTTAGACGCCTCTTTAATTCTTCAAAGGTATTCTGGCATTCTTCCGTCCATATGAACTCCTGATCCTTCCGTGTTAGCTTAGTCATCGGCTCTGCGATCCTTGAAAATTTTTCTACGAACCGCCGGTAATACCCAGCAAGTCCAAGAAAACTTCTCACTTCTGCAACAGAGGTAGGGGTAGGCCAGGTTTCAATAGCAGTGACCTTCTCTGGGTCCACAGACAGTCCTTCACCTGAGATAATATGCCCTAAGAATGGCACATTGTCCATACAGAACTCACATTTGCTGAGTTTGGCATACAGCTTCTCCCTTCTCAAAGTCTCTAGCACAACTCTGAGGTGTTCCTCGTGCTCTTCGTGGTTCTTAGAGTAGACTAGGATATCATCAATGAATACCACCACGAACTTATCCAAGTGTAAACCCCCTCGACCAGATTTTAGTATTTTTAGGATTATTTTAACAATTTAGGATTTATTGCAATTTATTAATTTATTTTCCTACATATCCTGTTGACTTGTGCACCTGTCCATCTCCTAATTATTTGGAGCTTTACCCTGACTGTTATTCCCAAATAAAGCTCACATACCTGTCCTAGACATGTCAGACTATTTTCCTGAATTTTGTGCAACTCCCAGATGCTTTATTATGAGCCTCGTTTGAGACGCACAAGTATCGTTACAAAAGTCCATATTTATTTCTTATTTTATTTCCTGCTCGGTACCCACCTCTGTACCCCTAGAGATTTGAGGCCCAATATACACCTGTTTTGTCCAAACAAAAATACGTTAATATTCTACACTGAGTATACTACATTTAGTATATTGACACCGTAGAAAAATTATGGCCCTACCTGCCTCTAAATAATTAGAGAACACCGTGCGCAGTATTTATTAATTAATTAAATACGATGGCCCGTATCACCCAGAACCAGGCCCTGCCCCTACCCAGACTCATCCCCATTCCCCCAGGGCCCTCACATAACAATTTCCCTCAGTTCTGTGCATTTTAGAATTTTCAGGAATCGGGTGTTTTTCCAGACAATTTCGTAATTGCGCAATTTCCCCAAAATAGGACTTTTACGCAATTTATGAAATTACAGGGACTTTTCTGCAAATTTCAGTGCAAGGTGTCACCCCCTCATTGGCCGGTGAACCTGCACCGTCCATTTGGAGACGGGACCCACCCGAAAAGATCCCGAAAATATCCCAAAATATCCCCAAAAATATCTTGAGATATTTTACTTATTTAATTAATATTTTTTTTTATAAAAGAAAACCAAAAGAAAAATAAAATAAAAATCAAAAACCTAATCTACTCCAGCCGCAGCCGAACCCCCCCTCCGCCGGCGGCGAGCCGACCTCGCCGGAGCCGACCCCCGGCGATCTCCCCCGGCCGCGCGAGCCCCCGCTGGCCCCTATCTCCTCATCCCCCTCTCCTTCCCCAACTTCCTCCTCCCCTCTTCCCCTGACCTCGGCCCACCCCCGCCGCCGCTGAGCTCCTCCATCTCCTCCTCCCGATCTCCTTCCTCTCCGCCGCTCCTCTCCTTCCCGAGCCACCTCCTCTTCTCCTCCAGCCGCTCACCACCACCCTCCACCACCATCACCGGTCACAGCCACCACCACCATCATCATCACCCACATCTCATCCTCTTCCTCCTCCTCCTCGCCACAACCGCCACTCGAGCTCCGGCCCGACGCCTCCCATGCGACCGGAGCAGCAGCAGTCCCCCCCCCCACAGCCACAGCTTCTCCCCCATCCTCCTCGACGAGGTCAACACAGCGGCAACGACCCAGCTCCTCCGTCGGCGAGCCGACGACCCCGGAGACCTGGCCGCAGCAGCTCCGGATCACCCCGCGACGACCCCGACTCAAGCAGAACCGGACACAGGAGCTGGACACAGCCCGGACACGTCCAGGACACAAATCCTGTGTCAAGACGACTCACGGACACGCGAAATACAGTTTTCACGGAGCTCTGTTCAGGTAACCCGTTCTATCTCCTCGTAGTTCCGTTTTTAATTCTGTCAGTTGTGACACATAGACTATGTAACCATCTCGGTGCCCGCGCAACCCGCTCGGTGCATCGTGTCCTGTGGCGATCGCGACACGCGATCCAAAAACAGGAAAAACTATACCCCGATTCACCCCGGAACTGGGTACGCCCCGCCAAACGGGACGACTTGGTCGCATGCGGTCTTTACCGAAACGTGTGCGACGTTGATACGGACGTGTAGGAATTCGAAAAAGTTGATTTGGATGTGCGTGCACACCGGAATCAACGCGTATCCGCCGACACCGCCCCGTATCCGTCAGTTCTGGAACACGCTGCAACTTTGTGTACACACGTCGGATCGAGACGAAACTTGCGCCATCGGACTCGTAGCGATACGCTGGTCCTGTGATCCAAGTTTGGTTCAATTCTGAGAACGTTGACAAAATCCCGTATCGTGGGCCCCACAGGCTCCACTTGACGGGCGATTTTGTGATCGGCTCATCGGAATCCAATTCTGGAAGTTCTGTTGGGTTCGTATCATCGTTCTGGACTTGTGGATACTAAGTTTGGCGAATTTGGAGACCTTTGACCCTGACATATTTTTCGGTGCAAAGTGGGCCCACATGTGGACCCCGCTTTGACCAAAAACTGTCATTTTTGCCCCTGTATCCAAATTGGACTTAAGGACAGGCGTTTCTAGCTATTTGATATTTTCTGAGACTGTTAGTGATGTTTATTTCAGCATCCGGAGACTTTTCTCCTGAGACCATAGTTTCTGACACCTGGTATTTGACATCTGGACATTATATTTTGCAGCTCTTGCCAGGCAAGTATACCTTGCCTTGTTGTACTATTTAAATTTAGTTATTGTTAGTTACATGTTTATCTATTTTAATATTATATAAATATGCGCGTCCGAGAAAACTCGGGTGCAGTCAACGATGGCGTTGACGTTAGGACTTGTGTCTGACCTAATGTCTAGTAGACCCACCTAAAAGTTGTGAAGTTATTGATATAACTTCTCAGGCCTTGACACGTATCATTACACGACACAGAGTGAGTACATATAGGAACGCGTGCCTCACGCGTGACTGGCCATCAGTGTGAGCAACACGTGTAGTGGTATTTAGCTCAGTTGTTTATTTTATTGAGACTTGCATCATAGTAGGAGGTGTCAACATCGTTTTCACGACTTGTACATCTATATTGGGCGGGAAAGATACTAGTAGGCGTATGGGACACCCCCTCCATGATGTTTTATACCTTCGCACCATGCTCCTTGGAGATGGTCGATTGCAGAGTTCCCTTGAACGGGGGCATATGTGGCATATACTAGTCAGTCACTACGGATTGGTGAATTACGTCAGCATATGTCTAGCCACACATTCCCATGCATACTACAAGGTCTTTAAATTGTATTTATTTAGATGGTTAGCATACCCCATTTATTTATTCAGTATTTATATTATGGCATGTCATTTTTATGTATCTTGCTATGTCCCTCTGAGGACCTGGTCCCCTGCCAGGTGTATATTTTCTTGAGTATTCACAGGAGCACAGATCCGGACAGGTTACGTATATTCCGAGGAGGTCTTCTCTTCGAGCCTCGTGATTGTCAGATGTGGTTCTTATATGGTGTGTATCTGGTTCCTTTTTATATTCTATTTCGGCAGTAGATTTGTTTCCATCTGACTGTCATTCTTAGATATCTGTATTGAGATCTAGTTTCATGGTTATTGGTTATTCATATGTTTATGTGATTTCTGTGGATGAGATTTAGATATTACCCTGTGACTTGTGATTAATTATACCACTGGTGAACTATTGTTCATTATACAGCGTACGCGCGTATATATGGTTTCCATATACTGGAGTTGCCATATATACGGGCGGCTGGCATGGTTACGTATCCTAGTCCTACGTATTTTGGGACTGGGGCGTGACACCAAGTACTGATGGAAGACTCCATTCATCAAACTCATAAATACGGCGGGTGCGTTGGTTAAACCAAACGGCATTACTAGGAACTCATAATGTCTATACTTAGTTTTGAAGGCCGTCTTTGGGATATCTTCCTTCTTTACCCTAATCTGGTGATAACCGGATCTAAGGTCAATCTTTGAGAATACCTTAGCACCACTCAATTGGTCAAACAAATCATCAATGCGTGGTAATGGGTACCGGTTCTTAATAGTTACAGCATTAAGGGCTCTGTAATCAATGCACAACCGTACAGTTCCGTCCTTCTTGGGTACAAAAAGTATAGGTGCTCCCCAAGGTGAAACACTGGGCCGGATAAATCCTTTCTCCAGAAGGTCGTCAACTTGTGCTTTCAACTCCACTAACTCCTTAGGTGCTAGACGATATACCGATGAAGTGATAGGTTCGGCTCCTGGAGTTAGGTCTATTGTGAATTCTATCTCCCGATCAGGTGGTAAACCTGGAAGATCGTCGGGAAATACGTCCACAAATTCCGTTATGACTCTTGGGTAACTTGAATCTTCTTCTACAGTCAATACCCTAAGAGTTGGCTGGACCCCTTGTTCTACAACTCCTCTAAGAAATTCAAACTCAGGAAGGCTAGGGGGTCTAAATATCACTTTTCCAAGCCGGCAATCCAGTGTCGCATGGTACTGACTTAACCAGTCCATACCAAGTACAACATCGTAATCAGGCATAGAAAAGATCAAGAATTGGGCTCGCATCTCTCGGCCACATACTACCACTGAACATGATCTTCATGTATCACTAACCGGGATAATTCCACCTCCCGTTAGAATTCTCTTCATCTTCGAGAGAGGTGCGATAGCTATTCTATGTGTAGCTACGAAGCTAGCAGCAATAAATGAATGCGAGGCTCCAGAATCAAATAATGCTATAGCAGAAATTGAAGCTACTAATATGGTACCTGCTATCACTTCGCCTGCAGTAGCTTCCTCAGTGACTGCTAGTGCATAAGCCTGACCTCGTCCCTGAGCGGGACCCCTTTGCTGATGAGCTTGCTGGAACATTGCTGCCTGAGGTGGTAGAGGTGGCCTGGCTCCTCCAGGCCCTGTCTGTGTTGCTCCCCCAGCTGGAAGAGCTGCAGGTGGAGCTGGTCGATTCGGAACTCCCTCCCGACGTTCCGAGCAGTCCTTTGAGAAGTGTTGTCCAGATCCGCAAACCAGGCAGAGCCCCAGCTTGCGTCTACATTCTTTTTCAATATGTCCTACCTTGCCGCAGTAATAGCAAGTAGGCAGGTTCTTAGTTGCTGCTCTTGGAGGCGGGCTCTTCTGGGGTCGTTTAGCAGATTTCCCTGGTGATGACTTGGACGGTGCTGAGGAGAAGGGACGTTTCAGGATTGATTCCCTCCGAGTAACGCGCTCCAGCCGACGTGCTGCAGCTAGGACGTCAGAGTAAGATGTGGGCGTGACCGATCCGATTAACTTTTGAAGCTCGAACCTGAGCCCATTAAAGAACTTCTCCGCCTTCTCCTCTTCGGTAGGAATTAGGGAAGGGGCAAAGCGGCTTAGGCGAATGAATTCGGCGTTATATTCCTCCACCGTCATGTTGCCCTGGATCAGGCGGTTGAATCTGTCTCGGAGTTCTGACCGAGCCACAGCAGGGATGTACATTTCCTGGAAGAGTCTGGAGAACTCCTCCCAGGTAACCTGATCATGTCCGAGCCTTCTTTCTTTGGACAGCCACCAATGATGCGCGTTGTCCGTCAGTTGCATCCTGACGGCAGTCATCCATTTGTCCCTTGGTAGTTCAGCGGCCTCCAACTGATGCTGCGTGTTTGTAAGCCATTCATGCACTTCAGTTGGTCCTTTCTTGCCCGAGAAGGTACGGGGCTTGAGTTGACGGAAATCTGTGATAGATCCCGTCGCTGGCCGCCTATTTGGTGGATTTGCATGTTCCAATGCTGCGACTAGGCTGTTCCTTAGGTTCTCGGCCTCCTGACGTTGGGCCTCCTGTTGGATATGTTGTTGTGCCTGCATCATGGCGTAGAACATCTGGAACATTTGCTGTCCGTCCATTGCCTGTCCTGGGGGAAAGACAGGCATCGTAGGAGGGAACTGGGGAGGAGACGGGATGTCATCACGCCTGAACCTGGAACTTGGCTGGCCAGTTTGATTGCTCTGAGAGGATTGTCTGTCACGCCCCAGTCCCAAAATACCGTGGGACCAAACGCGTGTCAACGGCCAGCAGTACGCACCGATGGACCAACTCACTATAAAGGATCCATCAGGGCATACTTAAGCTGTAAAACAAGTCTACGACAATCATGGTACAACTAATCTCATCCACACAAGACATAAACATGATCCACAGAATAAATAAGGAATGTAAATCATCATCCAGTCTCACATAGTACTTCGGGGAACAACCCGATAAATATCTAGTACAATGGTTCATCTGACCAGAATATAAAAGACTGAAATAAATAATAAAAGCTGAGCATAAATAAGGATGCTCAAGAGAAGTCTTAAGCTAAGACCTCGTCCTCAGATGGTGGTACAACTCCTGGATCAGCTCCTGCTCCGGTCCCGTAAACCTCGGGATAAACCTCGTCTGCAAAATCTGGGGACAAAAATCCGGATCCAGGTCCTCAGGGGATATAGCAAGGTACAAGAAAGCTCAAGCCAATAAATACAGATAAGCAGTGCAGAAAAATAAATTGAATAAATAGGGCAAGTAAGTAACCATCTAAGTGAAAATGCAAGTGAGAGCATCACGAGTACTCAGGCTGAGCCACTACAAGCTCTGTGTCGGGGAGCCGGTAGCGGTAATAACCGGTAGTGGGTCTAGCTCTGCCACGAGAGTCTACGACCTCTCAATAATAGAAGATATATATAAATACAGCCTGTAGCCTGTGTGTCTCTCCCCACCCAATGTAACCACGCATATCATGACCATAACGTCTCATGCCCATGTCAAGCGCGATCATAGCTAATGCAACCAGTCATATAGTATCTAATAATATAATGTCCATGTCCTGTATCCTATACAGAATTACCACGAATATCTCAGGAAAATCCTGTCTCATGAATAGTGTCAAGTGTCCTAGGTCATATGGTACTTGATAAGACAAGTACGAGAATAAAGTGTCACGAATGTCCATCTCTAGATGACCGTACCCAACACTGCGTACAGTGTCGGCACCCGACTGATAATCGGACGCTAAGTACGTCACACGGTCCTAGGTTGAGCATGCACAGCAATATATATATAGCAAGGAAAATAAATAACCAAGCTGCATAGATTGGCAAGGTACACTTGCCTGATGTCCGAGTATCAACAACTGTCCTGGTATCTGTGGATCCGGTAGGGACTACCCCAAAAGCTGTAATAAATATCACCAACAGTCTCAGAAGATGTCAAATAGCTGGAAATGCCTGTCCTTACGTCCAATTTGGACACAGGGGCAAAAAGGTCATTTTCGGGCCAAAGCGGGTTCCACATGTGGGGCCACTTTGCACCGAAAAGCGTGTCAGGGTCAAGGGTCTCCAAATTTCGCAAACTCAGTGTCTACAAGTCAGGAACGACGATACGAACCCAACAGAACTTCCAGAATTGGATTCCGATGAGCCGATCACAAAATCACCCGTCAAGTGGAGCCTGTGGGGCCCACGATACGTGATTTTGTCAACGTCCTCAGAATCGAACCAAACTTGGCTCACAGGACCAGCGTATTACTACGGATCCGATGGCGCAAGTTTCGTCTCGATCCGACGTGTGTACACAAAGTTACAGCGTGTTCCAGAAAGGACGGATATGGAGTGTCGTCGGCGGATACGCGTTGATTCCGGGGTGCACGCACCTCCGAATCGACTTCTGCGAAATCCTACACGACCGTATCAACGTCGCGCACAGTTTGGTAAAGACCTCGTGCGACCAAGTCGTCCCGATTGGCGGGGCGGACTCAGTTCCGGGGTGAACCAGGGCGTTGTTTTTTCCTGTTTTGGATCGTGGGGTGCGATCACTACAGGACGCGATGCACCGAGCGATTTGCACGGGCACCGAGAGGGTTATACAGTCTACGTGTAGCAACAGACGAAATTGAAATCGGAGTTGCGATGAGGAAGAAACTGGTACCTGAACAGGGCCTTGTGGGTTCTGTTTCCCACGTGTCCTGGCGTCAATTCCGTGTCCTGGATCGGGTGGCTGTGCCCAGCGTCAATTCTGATCGTGCTCGCGACGGGGCTGAGTCAACTCCGAGGCGGGGTCGAACAGAGGGTGGCGGCCTTGGTCGACTGAGGCCGCGTCGACTCAGTTGAAGCAGCTAGTCGTCGGTCTGGGAGGAGTCGACGAAGGGTTCAGCCTGTCGTCGGGGCGACAGCGGCGCTGGGGGAAGTCGACGAAGGGTTCAGCGCGGCGTCGGGGCGACAGCGGCGCTGGGGGAAGTCGACGAAGGGTTCAGCGCGGCGTCGGGGCGACAGCGGCGCTGGGGGTGTCGGTGGGCGATCGACGAGGGCTGGGCGGAGTTCGTCGAAGTCCTGGACGGCGGGTGGTCGATTGCTGGCTGTGGGATAGGGACGGCGAGTGGTCGGGACCGGTAGGGAGGTGGAGACGGGGTGTTGGGAAACTAGGGTTCCGATGGGCGACCGGCTCCTGGAGAAAGCGGCGCTGCTAGGGCACGTTTATCGAGGATGGCGGCTGCGGCTTCGCGGGGTTCGAGGCGACTTAAATAGCCATGCCGCCGTCGGAAACACTGTTCCGTTGGGAGTTAGGGTTTTCTTAGGGTTAACGGTTTCGGGTTGACTCGGGTCCGACCTGGTTGACCCGTAAAGCTGGGGTTGGTTTGGGTTCAGGCATTGGGTTGGTTCAACTTGGGTCTGGTTCACAATCCAAATAGCTTAAGGTCCTCGATACGTTGCTCCGGAGTCCAATAAATTCACCGAAAAATGCCATGCGTCCGGTCCTCCATTATACACCATAAATTTCTATTTCCAGAATATTTTAACTCCATTTGGTCATGCTTAAAATTATTTAACCCGCAAACCTCAGTGATAAATTCCAGAAAATACCGAAAATACGGAAAATTATATAAATTTTATTCCTGAAATTTAGGGTGTTTACAATCTTCCCTCCTTAAAAGGATTGCGTCCTCGCAATCAAAGAATAAGCTGCTAAAGAAAGAGTTATGGAAATACAAGGTTGCTTAGTTTACAACTGCCTCCTCGAACAAGTGGGGGTAACGCTGGCGCATACTATCTTCCCGTTCCCAAGTTGATTCGCCTGGTGAATGATGTTTCCATGCTACACGAACCAGTCTGATTGTCTGGCCCCGTAATGTCTTCTCACTGACGTCGAGGATGCCAACGGGTTGTTCCTCATATCTCAAGCTCGGGCCTACTGCGATCTCTGAATGATCGACTACGTGACTTGGGTCGGTCACGTACCTTCGCAACTGGGAGACGTGGAATACGTCATGCACTCCCTCTAAGGATGGAGGTAATGCAAGGCGATAAGCCACCTCACCAACGCGCTCTAGAATGTCAAAGGGCCCAATATACCTTGGGCTCAGCTTGCCTCTGCTCCCGAATCTGATAGTACCCCGAGTGGGCGAAATCCTCAAGAACACGTGATCTCCTTCCTTGAACTCTAGGGGACGCCGGTGTGTATCAGCCCAATGCTTCTGTCTGTCCTGAGTTGCTCTTAGATGATTCTGTATCTGCTTTACCTTCTCCACTGTCTGCGTTACCAATTCTGGACCCAGTATTTGACGTTCACCAACGTCACTCCAACACACAGGTGATCTGCACTTCCTTCCGTATAAAGCTTCAAATGGCGCCATCTGAATGCTGGCCTGATAACTGTTATTGTAGGAGAACTCTACTAAGTGCAAATGATCTTCCCAAGATCCTCCGAAATCTAGCATACATGATCGCAACATGTCCTCCAAGATCTGAATGGTGTGCCGTGCTGAATTTGAGTCTGGTGCCTAAACTCTCTTGCATGCTTCTCCAGAAATGAGATGTAAATCTCGAATCTCGATCCGATACGATACTAACAGGTACTCCATGTAATTTGACGATTTGTCGCATATACATGTCGGCTAGTACCTCTGTGGACTGTCCAACTCTAAATGGCAAGAAGTGTGCCGATTTAGTGAGTCGATCCACTATCACCCATACTGCGTCTCTTCCGCTGGGGCTCTTCGGAAATCCTGTGACAAAGTCCATCGTGATGTGCTCCCACTTCCATTCCGGTATCGGGAGCGGTTGTAGCATACCTGCAGTTCTCTGATGCTCCGCCTTCACTTGTTGACATACTAAACATTTGGCCACAAATCTCGCGATCTCTCTCTTCATTCCATGCCACCAGTAATACTGTCTCAAGTCTCTGTACATCTTAGTTCCTCCTGGGTGAACAGAGTACATAGAGCTATGCGCTTCAGTCATTAACTCCTGTCTCAATTCTCCATTTGGAACATACAAGCGGTTTCCAAATCTCAATGTCCCGTCTTCGTGAATGCGAAGTCCTGTCTGAATTCCTGCTTCTGTCCTTTCTTTGAGTCTTCGGAATCTAGCATTGGTGGGCAATGCTTCTTTAATCTTCTCCACGAGTGATGACTGAATCTCAAGGTTAGCCATCAATCCATTCTGTCCCGGTACGATAACCTCTATCTGTAGCTCCTGTAAATCTCTTAATAACTCGGGCTGCATCGTCAAGAAATACGCCGTAGGCTTCCTGCTGAGTGCATCTGCAACAACATTCGCCTTTCCCGGATGATACTGCAGATCTATGTCAAAATCCACCATTAGTTCTAGCCAGCGTCTCTGTCTCATGTTAAGCTCCTTCTGAGTATACACATACTTTAGACTCTTGTGGTCAGTAAAGATTTCTACCCTCTCTCCATAAAGGTAGTGCCTCCATATCTTCAATACAAATATCACTGCTGCTAGCTCCAGATCATGCGTGGGGTAGTTCTTCTCGTGGTCCTTCAACTGTCTCGACGCATAAGCAATGACTTTGCCATGTTGCATCAAAACACATCCTAGTCCACTGCCGGATGCATCACTGTAAACAACAAAACCTCCTGACCCTGAAGGAAGAGTCAAGACAGGTGCTGTTGTTAATCTTCTCTTCAGTTCTTCAAAAGCCTTCTGGCAGTCTTCTGTCCATATAAACTCCTGGTCCTTTCGTGTCAGCTTCGTCATCGGTTCTGCAATCCTCGAGAAATTCTCTACAAACCTTCGGTAATATCCCGCAAGTCCAAGAAAACTTCTCACCTCTGCGACTGATGTAGGTGTAGGCCAAGTCTCTATTGCTGCAACCTTCTCTGGATCCACTGAAAGTCCTTCTCCTGAGATGATGTGTCCCAAGAAAGGCACTTTGCCCATACAGAACTCACACTTACTGAGCTTGGCATATAACTTCTCTTGCCTCAAGGTCTCTAACACGATTCTGAGATGCTCCTCGTGCTCTTCAGGGCTCTTGGAATATATGAGAATGTCATCAATGAATACCACTACGAATTTATCCAAGAATTGATGAAAGACTCTGTTCATCAAACTCATAAACACAGCTGGCGCATTGGTTAAACCAAACGGCATCACCAAGAACTCATAATGCCCATACTTCGTCCTGAAAGCTGTCTTCGGGATGTCTTCCTTCCTTACCTTGATCTGATGATAGCCGGATCTAAGGTCAATCTTCGAGAATACCCTTGCACCACTCAATTGATCGAATAGATCATCAATGCGTGGTAAGGGATACCTGTTCTTGATGGTTACAACATTTAGTGCCCTGTAATCAATGCACAACCGTACTGTTCCATCCTTCTTCGGCACAAATAAGATGGGTGCTCCCCAAGGTGAAACACTGGGGCGAATGAAACCCTTCTCCAACAGATCATCTACCTGTTCCTTCAACTCCACTAACTCCTTAGGTGCTAGCCGATAAACCGATGAAGTGATTGGCTCTGCTCCTGGAGTTAAGTCTATTGTGAATTCTATTTCCCGATCAGGCGGTAAACCTGGAAGGTCATCAGGAAATACATCCACAAAACCTGATATGACTCTTGGGTAACCTGTCTCCTCTTCTACAGATAATACCCTAAGAGTAGGCTGAACTCCTTGCTCTACTGCTCCTCGGAGAAACTCGAATTCTGGGTGTCCTGGCGGTCTAAATATAACCCGCCCAAGTCGGCAATCAAGAGTCGCATGGTACTGACTTAACCAGTCCATACCAAGTACGACATCATAATCCGGCATGGAAAAGATTAGAAACTGAGCTCGCATCTCTCGGCCACAAACTACTACAGAACATGATCTACAGATGTCACTAACCGGAATAATACCGCCTCCCGTAAGAATTCTCTTCATCTTCGGAAGGGGTGCGGTAGCTACTCTATGGGTGGCTACAAAGCTAGCTGCTATAAATGAATGCGATGCTCCAGAATCAAATAAAGCTACTGCAGGTAATGAAGCTACTAAAATAGTACCTGCGATGACCTCGCCTGCTGTAGCCTCCTCCTCAACCGCTAATGGGAATGCCTGTCCCCGTCCCTGAGCTGGACCTCTCTGCTGCTGCTGCTGCTGCTGCTGATGATGAAATAGGGCTGCCTGTGGGGCCAGTGGTGGTCTCTGCTGGTTCCCTCCTGGGGCTGGTGGTCTGACCCCACCAACTCCTGTCTGCTGGCCTCCTGCTGCTGGATAGGCTGGTCGTGGTGCAGGTAATGCTAGTCTTGGTGCTCCGTCTCTGCGTTCAGAACAGTCCCGGGAAAAGTGCTGGCTGGATCCGCAGCTCAAACATAATCCCAACTTACGCCTGCATTCCTTCTCAATGTGTCCTACCTTGCCGCAGTGGTGACAAGTAGGAAGAGGTCTGTCTCTATGTGCTGCTCTATCTGGCATACCCCTCTGGGTTCGCTTTACTGAATCCCCATGTGCTGGCCTGGATGGTGCTGATGTGATAGGCCTCTTCAGGTTAGTCTCCCTTCTAGCGACGCGCTCCAAGCGTCGGGCTGCTGCAAGAACATCGGTATAAGAGGTAGGTGCTACCGATCCAATCACTCTCTGAAGCTCGAACTTCAAGCCGTCAAAGAACTTCTCTGCTTTTTCTTCCTCCGTCGAAATCAATGTCGGGGCAAAGCGGCTCAGGCGAATAAATTCCGTATTATATTCCTCCACTGACATGCTGCCTTGGATAAGGCGGTTGAACCTATCTCTGAGCTCTGACCGTGCGACTGCCGGGATGTACATCTCTTGGAAGAGTCTAGAGAACTCTTCCCATGTGACTCTGTCCTGTCCGAGCCTCCTTTCTTCTGCTAACCACCAGTGGTGCGCATTATCAGTTAACTGCATTCTAACTGCAGTCATCCACTTCTCTCTCGGAAGTTCAGCGGCTTCCAACTGATGCTGAATATTGGTGAGCCACTCATGAACTTCCGTTGGCCCTTCCTTACCAGAAAATGTGCGAGGTTTGAGGTGACGGAAATCAGTGATAGATCCCGTCGCTGTTCGCCTCGTTGGGGGATTTGCCTGCTCCAATGCGGATACCAGTCTGGTCCTCAAATACTCGGCCTCCTGCCGATGGGCCTCCTGCTGAATCTGTTGCTGTGCTTGCATCATAGCATACATCATCTGGAACATTTGTTGCCCGTCCATGGCTTGTCCTGGCAGAAATACTGGCATCTGGGGAGTGAACTGTGGTGGAGGTGGGATGTCATCTCTCCGGAACCTTGGATTAGGCTGTCCGGTTTGATCGCTCTGCGATGCTGGTCCTCCACTCCCTGGAGTCACTCCGTCTCCATAAGTAACCACAGCGTCGTGTGGCGTATCCAAAGGAATATCATCTCTGTTCCCGAAATCCATTGCTCTGAAATCAAAAGATAAACTATGAGAACGCTCAGAGGAATCAATACAGGATGCAGTTCAAGTAAAAATATTTCGAGTTCGATATAGAGTTCAACAATGGTTAAATAATGGATGAGAACCTAGAACTTATCCTATCCTTAGGGCAGGCTGGTTCGGTCCCTAAGTTGAAACCGAACAATTTAGTCGTGGACCTGCATGGGCCACCACAAAAACCATGTCACGCCCCAGTCCCAAAATACCGTGGGACCAAACGCGTGTCAACGGCCAGCAGTACGCACCGATGGACCAACTCACTATAAAGGATCCATCAGGGCATACTTAAGCTGTAAAATAAGTCTACGACAATCATGGTATAACTAATCTCATCCACACAAGACATAAACATGATCCACAGAATAAATAAGGAATGTAAATCATCATCCAGTCTCACATAGTACTTCGGGGAACAACCCGATAAAAATCTAGTACAATGGTTCATCTGACCAGAATATAAAAGACTGAAATAAATAATAAAAGCTGAGCATAAATAAGGATGCTCAAGAGAAGTCTTCAGCTAAGACCTCGTCCTCAGATGGTGGTACAACTCCTGGATCAGCTCCTGCTCCGGTCCCGTAAACCTCGGGATAAACCTCGTCTGCAAAATCTGGGGACAAAAATCCGGATCCAGGTCCTCAGGGGACATAGCAAGGTACAAGAAAGCTCAAGCCAATAAATACAGATAAGCAGTGCAGAAAAATAAATTGAATAAATAGGGCAAGTAAGTAACCATCTAAGTGAAAATGCAAGTGAGAGCATCACGAGTACTCAGGCTGAGCCACTACAAGCTCTGTGTCGGGGAGCCGGTAGCGGTAATAACCGGTAGTGGGTCTAGCTCTGCCACGAGAGTCTACGACCTCTCAATAATAGAAGATATATATAAATACAGCCTGTAGCCTGTGTGTCTCTCCCCACCCAATGTAACCACGCATATCATGACCATAACGTCTCATGCCCATGTCAAGCGCGATCATAGCTAATGCAACCAGTCATATAGTATCTAATAATATAATGTCCATGTCCTGTATCCTATACAGAATCACCACGAATATCTCGAAAAAATCCTGTCTCATGAATAGTGTCAAGTGTCCTAGGTCATATGGTACTTGATAAGACAAGTACGAGAATAAAGTGTCACGAATGTCCATCTCTAGATGACCGTACCCAACACTGCGTACAGTGTCGGCACCCGACTGATAATCGGACGCTAAGTACGTCACACGGTCCTAGGTTGAGCATGCACAGCAATATATATATAGCAAGGAAAATAAATAACCAAGCTGCATAGATTGGCAAGGTACACTTGCCTGATGTCCGAGTATCAACAACTGTCCTGGTATCTGTGGATCCGGTAGGGACTACCCCAAAAGCTGTAATAAATATCACCAACAGTCTCAGAAGATGTCAAATAGCTGGAAATGCCTGTCCTTACGTCCAATTTGGACACAGGGGCAAAAAGGTCATTTTCGGCCCAAAGCGGGTTCCACATGTGGGCCACTTTGCACCGAAAAGCGTGTCAGGGTCAAGGGTCTCCAAATTCTGCAAACTCAGTGTCTACAAGTCAGGAACGACGATACGAACCCAACGGAACTTCCAGAATTGGATTCCGATGAGCCGATCACAAAATCACCCGTCAAGTGGAGCCTGTGGGGCCCACGATACGTGATTTTGTCAACGTCCTCAGAATCGAACCAAACTTGGCTCACAGGACCAGCGTATTACTACGGATCCGATGGCGCAAGTTTCGTCTCGATCCGACGTGTGTACACGAAGTTACAGCGTGTTCCAGAAAGGACGGATACGGAGTGTCGTCGGCGGATACGCGTTGATTCCGGGGTGCACGCACCTCCGAATCGACTTCTGCGAAATCCTACACGACCGTATCAACGTCGCGCACAGTTTGGTAAAGACCTCGTGCGACCAAGTCATCCCGATTGGCGGGGCGGACTCAGTTCCGGGGTGAACCAGGGCGTTGTTTTTTCCTGTTTTGGATCGCGGGGTGCGATCACTACAGGACGCGATGCACCGAGCGATTTGCACGGGCACCGAGAGGGTTATACAGTCTATGTGTAGCAACAGACAGAATTAAAATCGGAGTTGCGATGAGGAAGAAACCGGTACCTGAACAGGGCCTTGTGGGTTCTGTTTCCCACGTGTCCTGGCGTCAATTCCGTGTCCTGGATCGGGTGGCTGTGCCCAGCGTCAATTCTGATCGTGCTCGCGACGGGGCTGAGTCAACTCCGAGGCGGGGTCGAACAGAGGGCGGCAGCCTTGGTCGACTGAGGCCGCGTCGACTCAGTTGAAGCGGCTAGTCGTCGGTCTGGGAGGAGTCGACGAAGGGTTCAGCCTGTCGTCGGGGCGACAGCGGCGCTGGGGGAAGTCGACGAAGGGTTCAGCGCGGCGTCGGGGCGACAGCGGCGCTGGGGGAAGTCGACGAAGGGTTCAGCGCGGCGTCGGGGCGACAGCGGCGCTGGGGGTGTCGGTGGGCGATCGACGAGGGCTGGGCGGAGTTCGTCGAAGTCCTGGACGGCGGGTGGTCGATTGCTGGCTGTGGGATAGGGACGGCGAGTGGTCGGGACCGGTAGGGAGGTGGAGACGGGGTGTTGGGAAACTAGGGTTCCGATGGGCGACCGGCTCCTGGAGAAAGCGGCGCTGCTAGGGCACGTTTATCGAGGATGGCGGCTGCGGCTTCGCGGGGTTCGAGGCGACTTAAATAGCCACGCCGCCGTCGGAAACACTGTTCCGTTGGGAGTTAGGGTTTTCTTAGGGTTAACGGTTTCGGGTTGACTCGGGTCCGACCTGGTTGACCCGTAAAGCTAGGGTTGGTTTGGGTTCATGCATTGGGTTGGTTCAACTTGGGTCTGGTTCACAATCCAAATAGCTTAAGGTCCTCGATACGTTGCTCCGGAGTCCAATAAATTCACCGAAAAATGCCATGCGTCCGGTCCTCCATTATACACCATAAATTTCTATTTCCAGAATATTTTAACTCCATTTGGTCATGCTTAAAATTATTTAACCCGCAAACCTCAGTGATAAATTCCAGAAAATACCGAAAATACGGAAAATTATATAAATTTTATTCCTGAAATTTAGGGTGTTTACATTGTCCTCTGGTATCTGGCGTCGTTCCAGCTTCGCAGGTAACCCCCGCTTCAGGCGGTGTACCCAAGGGGGTCTCGTCACCACTTCTGGGATCCATAACTCTGCATCAAAAGGAAACAATGAGAACGCACAGAGGAATCAAAACAGGATGCAATTCAAGCAATTTAATTGAATTCGACATAGAGTTCAAAAATGATTCAATCAATGGATGAGATCCTATAACTTATCCTATCTTATTGCAGGCCTGTTCGGTCCCTAAGTTGAAACCGAACAATTTAGTTCAAACCTGCATGGGCCACCACAAAAACCATGTCACGCCCCAGTCCCAAAATGCCGAGGGACTGGAGATGTGTGGCAATGGCCAGCAGCACGCACTGATGGATAACCCAATTTAATAGAACTATCAGGGCGTACTTAAGCTGTACAGAAGGTCTACTATAACAAATCATACTAATCTCATCCATAAAGATAAAGAAATAAACTGCATAATAAAATAGAAATAAGTAGCAACAACAGGTCAGTCGGAGAAACAATCCGACTTATGTCTGAATACACTGGCTCAATAGGCCAGGAACAAAAGAAATAAACATAAAATAAATACTGAGTACTGGAACATGCACTCAAGAGAAGTCTTTGGCAGTTACCTCGTCTTCAGGGTTCGGTTCTGCTCCAGCTATAGCTTCAGCTCCTGTCCCGTATACCTCGGGATACTGCTCCTCAGCTAAACCTGGGGACATAATCCATTCCAGGTCCTTAGTGGACATAGCAAGGCACAAAATAAAATAAGCCAAATAATAAGCAGTGCAATTAAATTGATTAAATCAGCAGGGTAAACTATGTAACCATCTATGTGATATGCAAATGAGAGCAACACTAGTACTCAGGCTGAGACCGCTACAAGCTCTGTGTCGGGGAGCCGGTAGCAGCAATAACACGTAAAGGGTCTAGCTCTGCTGGAGAGTCTACAACCTCACAATAATAGTAGATATATATATAGAACAGCCTGTAGCCTATGTGTCTCTCCCCACCTAATGTAATCACGCAAGTCATGACCATAATGTCTCATGCCCATGTCAGCGGGATTATAGCTAATACAACAAGTCATACTGTCTATAAATAACATAACTCTGTCAAGTCCTGTATCCTATACAGAATCACCACGAATATCTCAGGAGGATTCTGTCCATGATAGTGTCAAGTGTCCTGGGTTGTAGGGTACTTGATAGGTCAAGTACAAAAGTAAGGGAATCATAAATCCATCTCTAAATGACGAACCCAATACCGCGTGCGATGTTGGCACCCGACTAGGATCGGACACTAGGTACGTCATACGTTTCCTAGTTTAAGCAGTTTAAACAAGTTTATATGAATTTACACAAGACATTCAGCAAAGTAATATTACAGGAATTATGAAAATAAAGACTGCAAGTTTGGCAAGGTACACTTGCCTGGTATTTGGATTCCACTTAGGTCCTGGTTTCGGAAATTTTCAGAGATGTCTCCGAAAGCTAAAATAAATAGTACCATCACGCTCAGAAGGTGTCAAATAGCTAGGAACGCCTATCCTTGGGTCCAATTTGGAGACAAGGGCAAAAACGGCAGTTTCGGGCCAAAACGGGGTCCACCGGTGGGCCCGCTTTGCACCAAAAAATATGTCAGGGTCAACGGTCTCCAAATTCACCAAACTTAGTGTCAACAGGTCAGGAACGCTGATACGAACCCAACGGAACTTTCAAATTTGAATTCCGATAAGCCGATCACGAAATCGCCCGTCGAGTGGGGCCTGTGGGACCAATGACACGCGATTTTGTCAACGTTCTCAAAATCGAACCAAACTTGACCCACAGGACCAGCGTATCGCTACGAGTCCGATGGTGCAAGTTTCGTCTCGATCTGACGTGTGTGCACGAAGTTAGGGTGAATTGCAAAAAAGGCGGATACGGGACGATATCCGCGGATACGCGTTGATTCCGGTGTGCACGCACACCCGAATCAGCTTTCGCGAAATCCCACACGTCCGTATCGATGAGGCGCACGTATCTGTGAAGACCGCACGCGATCAAGTTATCCCGTTTGGCGGGGTGTACTCAGTTCCGGGGTGAAACAGGGTCTGGTTTTTTCTGTTTTTGGATCGCGGTGTGCGATCACCACATGACGCGATGCCCCGAGCGGTTTGTCCGGGTCCCGAGAGGGTCATACAGGCTTTGCAATACAATTTACAGAATTGAAAACAGAGCTACGAGCAAAAAGTTACGGGTACCTGAACGAGGCTCCTCGAAACGGGGTTTGCCGTGTCCGACTCGTGTCCTGGACACGTGTCCACTGCTAGGGCTAGGGTTCACTGTGTCCGGGTCTGTGTCAGCGGTCGGGTTCGGCCGAGACTCGCCGGGGAAGGACGGCTCAGGGCGGCGGAGGATCGACGAGGGGCTGGGCGGCTCTCTTGGAGGCGGAGATGGGCCAGGGGAGGCCGGCGGCCGGCGCTGGGAGGAGAGGGGAAGGAAGAGGGAGGAGGCGTAGGTGGCGGTTCTGTGGGGCTCGCCGGTGAGGGTGCTGGCTGGCGCGGCTTTCGGTGGAGCTAGGGGGGGTCGAGGCATCGGCGGGGGAGGCTCTGGCCGTTAGGGTTCCGACGGAGGTCACCGGAGGATTAGGGAGTTGAGGGAGGAGGAGATCGGGGGGAGAGGGGTTTTATAGGCTGGGGCTGGACGGGGGTGAGGCCGAGGTCGGGGCGACGTGGGCCGAGGGAGTCGGTCGAGGGGAGCGTGGGGCGGGGGTCGTGGCCGACGGGTGCGCGGCGGGCGGCGGGAATTTCGGGCGGCGTGGGGGGACAGGGGAGATGGGGATGCGGGTTGGGTCGGGCGCTGGTTCGGGTCTGACCGACCCGCCCGACCCGCTAAGGCACAGGGGCTGGGTTGACTGCTAATGGGCTCGTCCCACTGGGCTGGGCCGGGCCCCTAATAAAACAAAAATAATAATTATAATAACAGTATAATAATAATATTAATAATAATAATTAATTAATAATTTAATTAGAAAAATAGTTTTTAGGCTCTTAAAAATAGGTCTGATGTCCAATAAAATCCCAGAAAATTATCCTAAGTCCGGTTTTCTATTTTACACCATAAAATCATATTTTTATTATATTTTAATATTATTTATTAGCAGTTAAAAATCATACAATCACTACAGCACTTATGTAAATTCCTGAAAATTGCAGAAAAATCCCAAAAATTGGTTTTAAAAAAATTTGAAAATTTTGAGGGTGATTACATAGCACATGAGAATCAATACCTGAAGCCCATGATGAAATACACGTGATAGAGTACCCGCTGAACACGGTAAGGGGGATAGTATCTCATGATGGGATCCACTAGTACCAGCTCGTGTAACAATATGTCAGAATCAAGTATCACAGTTCTAGAACAGGTGATATAAACGCTATCATAAAATGGAAACTATCAGAGGTAGGTACTCGCCTGATGTCTTGAGCAACTGATGAGAATCGAGATCCGGACCGGTGTCGCAAGAACCTATGCGAAAAGCAGAATTAAACAGGGTTCTAAGGATTTAAACTAATATAAAATAATTAAAAACAGTCTTCTAGGGATATTCTAGTTCGAACGGGTCAAACCGGTAAAATTCGGGTCAAAAAGTCAACTCGGGGTCCAAAAAGTCAACTCTAGGTCAAAACTACGTCAAACGTTAACTTTTACGGTCAACGGGGACAATTATGGTCAAAGCTAGGTCAAACTAGGGTGCTCCTGAAATTCTAGGTCAAATCGAGCTTATTAAGCTAGAAAACTCTCAAACTCGCCTCCTCGAGATACCGGGATACCCTCGGTATCCGATACCTCGATCTAGGCCACGCACCCCGCCTAAACCCGGTAAAACCTATGCTAGCACGCGTAAATATATACACATAAGCATATAAAAATTACTCCAATACTATTCCTAAGCTATTGCTCAATAACCCCACTCGAAACTCAATACCTTGGATATCTCAAGGTATTGAGATACCGCTCTCATACCCCTCTAACTAGCTATTTAGTTAGCTATCTAAGCACCTAGATATATTCCTAGTTAATAATCTAGGCTAATATATCTATATCTATCATATATTATACATATCTAAGTATCTATATTCATATATATAGGTATCCACAACACACATACTTATATACCCATATCCCTACATATATACATATATAGCACATATATACCTATCTAGCTATATGTACATATATATCTATACCTTATATATATATATATATATATATATAATACCTAGCTATCTATCTATCCATCTATCTAACTATCTATAGATATATCTATCTAATCTATCTAACTATCTCTCTATCTTATTATCTATCTATCTAATAATCTAACTATCTATCTATCTAGATAACTATCTAACTATTAATCTATCTATATAGATATATATATATCAACCAATCTATCTATCTATATCACTATCACACCAAGCTACCTAGCCACTAGAGCCATGCGGCGCTGCGCCGAAGCTGCTAGCTGCTGCTGCTGCCTTAATCTGCTGCTGCTGCTGCCCTTACTGCTGCTGCTGCTTGCTGTTATTGCTGCTGTGCTGCTGCTGCTGCTTAGCTGCTGCGGCCTGCTGCCCCCCCTCGCTCGCCTCGCACACAAACACAAGGACACACACACACACACACACACACGCGCGTATATACACATATATATAACACTATATATATATATATATATATATATATATATATATATATATATATATATAACACTATATATATATATATATATATATATATATATATATATATATATATATATATATATATATATATATATATATATATATATATACAACTAGATATATATATACACACACATTTATATATATAATCTAACACACACACACACTAACATATATATTAACACACACACCTACACACTCACAAACACTTACACATATATATTTATACACACACAAACATTTATGCACATATATATATATATATATATATATATATATATATATATATATATATATATATATATACACCAACACATAGACATATACATACACAAGCACATAAACATATATATATATATATATATATATATATATATATATATATATAGACACACACATAAATATATATATAAAGACACACATACACAAACACAACACAACGCACACAACACACAAACAACACGCCCCACTCACGTCCAACGTCCCTGACATGCACAAACACCTATAAATATATAAAATATAACCCAAGAACTCTAGCACACACTTCCCGATGCTAACCCAACGCGCGCACAAGCCCGAAACTAGGAAACCAAGTCGAAATGGCCGTTCGGTCATTTCGACGAACATGCGGTGTGCGGTTCGGAAAACCTCCTGAAACGTACACCAAACCAACTCGAAATTGGCCCAAAATTTACCCACGGGTTCTAAACGATGCCTAGATCCTAGAAAAAAATACTACCCCGTCGATTCTAGGCCCGTGGTAAAAATGCGCATGCACTTAGAACCGACGACGACGAAAATCCCAAATTTGCTCGAAACGCCCGTCTCTCCGCGACACGACTTCCCGTATCCGAACGGAGACACGCACTCACCCTCAAGACACCCAACAATGTCTACCTAGGTCCGTCTAACCTAGGGCATCACCCAAAATTGGGCCAAATTCGGATTCCATCCGAAATTTACTCAAAATCTAGTGTCAAAGTCTCCAAACTCAACCAAACTAGTTCCAACTTCCTCCCACGGGTAGGCTTAGGGTCTAGGAAGGTTCTAAAATACTAATTACCTACATAAGAGTAATTAGCAAGGGAAAAGTTAGGATTTATCTTTTGGGAGTTGGAATCCCAAGGCCAAAGTCTCCCAATCACTTGAAATCGCCTCCCTCAAGCTCCAAGCCACCAAATCTAGCCTCCACACTATGTCTAGACTCCACACACCTAGGTTAGGGAAAATGCAAGGTTAGGGTTCACATAAAGAAGAAGGAATAGAAGAAGGAAGGAAGAAAAATGAAAACACTTACTTGGAAGAAGAAAGGAAGAAGAAAGAAGGAGTGGAGAAGAAGTGAAGAAGAAGAGTGAGATGGAACAAGGGGGCTGCTGTGGTGTGCGGGTAGGGGCTGTGGTTTGGTCGGCCAAGTGTAAAATAGGGGTTTCACTAATCTCTAAATGTCCAAAATGCCCTCCTCTCACTTGGTTTTGGGTTTCGGGTTCCAAAAGCACTCAAACTAACTCCAAATCTCTCCAACTAATCCACTAAAAATATAATAAATATTCTAAACCCCAAAAATAAGTCTCACATGGGTGTGGGCTGGGTCGAACATGGGTCCACTAGGGTCTGACATGGGTCCAGGCTAGCCAAAATCCTAAAACAATCAAATAAAAATAATACAATCACTATTTAAATATAAATATAATTAATTAAATACAATACACAATTTAAAAAAAACCCTATTTTCTAGAATTGGGTAGTGACAGTAGTAACTGTCCATCGTGATAACTTACAATTATCGAGCGTAGCTTCGGGACAGCTGACCCTAGTGACTTGACCGTCAAATCAGGAATGAATATTGTAGACCCATAGAACGACCATTGCGGCGACGCATTTGGGAATGCGTCGAGGGTGAATGTGAGTGGTGTATATTAGAGATAGGTCTAAGTGACTGAGTGCTGGATTTGAGAGATCCTTGGGATAACTTTCAGCTGAAGATCCAGCCGGAAGATCGAAGCGATGGTAGAAATGGCCTAAGTCAACTGAGAAGATTCGGAGTCACAGATTTTTGAATATTGCATCGCTCTGACTCGTCGTGCCCTGGAAGGGAATAACATTCATATGAATTGAGGACTGTAAAACTAGCTTGTGAAGTTAAAGCAATGGCTCGTTCAGATCAAATCCTTGTAATACTGGAAGGGACAAATGTGTCTCAGATCTACAAGATACATCAAAACTTAGTCTGGGATGCGTGCTCGTACAGAAGGCGAAGGTGAGATCCTGTGCTTCGAGGCAGTGGAAGCAACGCGAAGAACTATTCCATGCGTAACCTAGGAATTGTGGCGAGTGTATCTACGTTAAAATCGTGGCGACACTATCCCTATGGTGTGGCGGCAAAATCTTCGTGGATCACATGAACCTCAATATAGATGTTCACCCAGTGAGGTATTGAGATTGAGAAAGAGGTGTTTGGCTGAGATGATCTAAGAGCATAGTTTGATATTTGGGTAAGTCGCCTAGCTGGGGTAGTATCAGTTGTGATGATCGTTCGGAGCATGAGATAATATTTGGAGACAGTGCTTACAGAATATTATATGATTGGAGTCATGCTAGAGTTTTGTTGGTTGAGCTTGGACAGTGCTAATGTGGATTCAGAAATAGTTAGATGGATTGAGTTGGAACACGAACTGATTTAAGTCAGGTGGGAAGATCGTCAGTAGAAAATTATCGTATTTGAGAATAACGCTTATGAAAATATGTTAGAATGAACGTCACAATTGGTTCAATTGAGAGTAAAGAGAATGAATGTCTCGGACATAAAGATACTCTTGTAACTTGTCCAAATTCACTATCGCTAAGTTTGCTGAATTGCATGTATTTTAGGGACGCCTTAAATATATGTACGATCCAAAACTAAGCGATATAAGAAATTCGTATTGAGCTGCAAGAAGGATGTGGGAATATAAAATTTGTGCGAGCGTTCAGTTTGAGTGAGATACTGAGTCTGGATCAAGAGAATGTGAGTTGCGTGGAGCAGAGTTATGAATTGGGCAAGCGACATTCGATAAGGAATAAAAACTGGTTTGGTTCGAGGACGAACCTAATTCTAAGTGGTATATTATGTAATATCCCGCAACCGCACGGTGCATTACGCTGAGTCGGATTGAATGAGGCAATAGCTGGTTATATTTTTGATTTGTTGGATTTGGGTACAAGTAATGATTTGAGTTATTTCATATGCAGATTACAAGCGGAGCTTGATGGAATCAGGTGTTCGTCCAAAGCAGTATTGGGATAGAAGGATTGGAGCGATAATATCGTCTTCCTTAGTCCGATCGGTCGGATGATTTGGAGAGCACGGCATACTCGCACGGTCATACCAATTGAGTAGATCGTGCTTTGTATCGGACCACGGGTTCAAGGGATCGATCGTATCGGCAAGGTAGGGTGCTTAACGGAATCAGACTCGGTGAGTGAGCTATGTCCCTTCTCCTCTACTCCTTCATGCCTAATAATATGGAACACACGTAATGGCTTGAACACTTGGACTGGAACGTTAGAATTACTATAATGTGTCGTGCATAGAGTGTGCGTCGTTTGGTTGGATATGATTTGTGGCTTGAGTTGGTTGTGCATTGGACAGTTGAAACTTGAGTGGATCATCTTGGTTGGAACATCGAGGCACTTCGGGCGAGCGAGGGTGCATTCGTGCACGAGTATCAGTTGGACGCTTTGTCAAGCAAAGCGTGCAGTTGTGGTTCGAAATCGGACAACTGCATCAGTGAGGGCATTGTGCCACGGAGTTTTCTGAGCGAGGGATTTTGCACCAATTGGAACACTGTGTCGAGAAGCGGCATAGTGCCTATGGTGATAACTTGAGATAGTGCATTGGGATATAAGTTGGAGAATGGTTATGGATAGTTGGTTGGATTGAGGCTAGGATCGTTTGGTGGGGCGAGAATGCTTGATTCTCTCGTCATACCTACTTGGTGTCTGTATTGGTAACGAACAACCTGTTGCGCACAGGATTTGGTTTTCTCGAACGGGATAGGCTCTGGGGCACCGGAATCGTTCGCCAATAGAGGAGACAATGGTAACGTGCTTTGGGCGCGGTGCCGGCAGTTCGATACGATCAGACGGGCTAGCTACTCAGTTTGGTTCGGGTAGAACTGCAGTTGATTAGTCATTTATGGCTTGGCCAGTGACTTTATATAGATAAGAGTTGGATTTGCTTTGCTTTGGTTTGTACTTTTCGTGTAGGCAGCGGCCACCTTGTCCAGGCAAGAGTGTGCATATCGATGATTGGATTAATAAGGCTTGGATTGTGGGATGGATATTGAGGCTTGGATTGTGGTTCGATAGGTTTTCGTGTTGCTTGAGTTTTGAGTAGGATGGTTTGCATGCTAGTTTTCTTCGAGTTGGCTATATATACTTGTATATTTGCTTGAGTTGAATGCTTGCATGTTTAACATTCTTTACAGTTTTCCTTAACATGTCATACATTTGCCATGAAATGAATATAGGATTCAAGTAGAAAGATCACCATATAACTGTTTGCATTCACTATTCTACTTAGTGTCTGTTTAGATGAGTGGGTTACCCCGCTCACCAGTACAGCTGTGTACTGACCCACGTTTGTGGACATTATTTCAGGTACGCAGGTGTAGTGGCGCTGGTTGGATATACCGGACATGATGTATGGAACGGTAAGTACCTTTGTGGGCAAGAGTAAGAGTAAGAGCAAGAGTATTGCATCGCCTTTGTGGCATATTTATTTGGACCCTATCGAGAGCTTCACTGTGTATAGTCTGATGTGTGCTTGATACACAATACTTGACTTTCATTGCAACTTGGTCGTTTCGATGATAATTTTGATGTTTAACAATATCGCCTTGTGCGAGCGCAACTCCATGCTCGCAGGCATCACGTCCCGATGAGAACGATTGTCCCACGGGAGTGCTGCAACGTGGTGATTCACGTTCAACGGGAACGATTGAGCTTGCGGGAGATTGGAGCGTGACACGCGGGGGCGGCGACGAGCGGTGGAGGACAGGACCGTTGCTGCTGCTTTTGTCATTTTTTTTTCTGCTGCGCGGGGACGGCGAGTGATGGAGGACGGGACTACTGCTGCGCGCGGGAGCGACGACGAGCGATGGAGGAGCGGGGGAGGGGGGATGGTAGCAGGAGGAGGGAGGTGAAGAGGGTGGGCAGCCCTAATAAATTTTGGACTAGCCTGAGTAAAAAAAAATTCTAACTAGACTAACACAATACTGGACTAGCTCCAAGTCATTATTATAGTACCCTTATCAAGAGCCTAAATATAAGAGAGCCCCTCTATTTGGACCCAAAGATGAATGTATATTTTAAATATAGTCCGATATTAATATAGTTTCTAATGTCCCGATTCCATACTACTCGATCTGCTCTTCAGTCAAATCGATCGAAGAAAACCCATCAGCAAGATTGTAAAAATATAAAAAAAACTAAATAAATATATATATATTTATGATATATAAATAAATTATCAAGCGTGACTATTATTTCATTCAATTTATAAGCTACTAAAAAATAACATAAAAAGTTAAAATTATAACCGAGTATATAAAAGAATCTTATTTTTTTATTTTTTATTATTTATTTATTTTTTGGTAAAAATATTGATATTCTTATCTAAAATCGACGATGTTGTCATTCCTGATATTCATAGAAAAGATCCGATACCGATTTCAGATATCAATATTGTAAACCTTTTTAAAAATCGGTTGAAGTATTAAACTGGTCAAAATTTATCGATTGGATCAATTGAACCGTTTGGTTCAAAGACATTAATGTTTAACAACTGTTATTTAATATTGAATGCTATATTTTTATTTGTAATCATTGTAATTTTAGATTTTATATAAGGTTAGATGAATGGACAAACAAATATATATATATATATATTCCAAAGAAATCATGTTGGAATTCTTAATGGAATTATATTAGCTACTTTATTATTTAATTTGTTGAAAATAATAATAGAATTTTATTGTAATTTTGAGTTAGCCGTAGACAATGGATTTCCATAATATATTTAGTTCTAATTATCATCGAGTTAAAAACTATCAATTCAATAAGGCAAAGTGTGACAATCGCAATCAAAATTCATATATTGATCTAAAAATTTCATGTACCTATGAGAGCAATTTAGTAGATGGTGCTCAAAATTTAATCTTGAGACCCAACATTTAAAAGAAAAAGGGTAAATGTAGAGTATGTTAGATTTGTATGAAAATAGTAGTAAATGATAAAATGAACTTTGGCCCTAAAGATTGTGTAGTCAAAAATTAATATGAAAAAATAAATATAAATTTAGAATTGAACTCCAAATTGAGATTTACTATTCTACAGAATAATTTCCTACATTCTAAATCTAGAAATTCTAAGACCCAACCTATAGCTCCTGCAGATGTGTTGGAGCTGAGAATCTAGAAATTAGAACTTATGATGGGTTTTACTATTCTACAAATTGAGCTCCTCATTCTGAATCTAGAATCTACCAATTGGGATATGTCTTACTAATGATGCTCTTAGAGCATTATTAGTAGTTGGGACTCTCCAATACAATTTGTGGTCCAAAATAAAAAAAGAAAAGAAAAGAAGAAGGTAAAAGTAGAATGTGTTGGGTTTGTACGAGAATAGTAGAAAATAATAAAGTGAGCTCCAGTCCCAAAGATTGTGTGGTCAAAAATTGATGTGAAAAAAAATGTAGAATCTAGAATCTAGAAAGTTGGATTCTAAATTGGACTTACTATTCTACAAAATGAGTTCCTATAATGTAAAATCTAGAAATTGGGAGGCTCAACCCTTAGCACTTATGGGCGGAGAGGAATCGAAAATCTAGAAATTTGAACTAGGATAGAACTTACTATTCTACAAATGAGCTCCTATATTTTGAATCTAAAATATAGAATGTGGGATGTCCTAATGATGCTCTAAGTAGCATTAACTAAAAAAAAGGGAAATAAAAAACTAATATCAGATGAATGCATTTAAAACAAACGTTAGGTTTGTTCTGATGGTTGAGATGTTGGGCTGTTATAAAGTTGCAATAAAAGAAATTTTAACTAATGAAAATTGTAGGAGGGGGATCCTAAGAGTTGGTATGCTAAAAGACTTGGGTCTTTTTCATGATACAATTCTAAGATTATTGTAGAAGGAAAAAAGAATATAGGATTGTATCAAATTGCAACATCTATACTATCATATAATAAGGAAAGTGTGGTTTTACCGGGAAAAAAAATGTGTTCTTAAAATTTTTTTATATATGTTTGTTGTTTAAAATTGTTTATTAAATTTAGTATGAGTAGTTAGTTAATTACGTGAGAAAAGAATTAAAAAAACTATTATTTGTTCTTTTCCAGATGTGAAAAATTAATAACTTTTGTTCTTCTTAAGTAGTAAAAAAATAAAAACTTAATGTTTGTTCTTTTCAAATAATATGAAATAGGTGCATATATACTAATTTTAATAATTAGGTTGATCAAATTAAATATTTATAGATGATATTAATTTGCAACCAACAATCTCGTAAATAAATCGAACTCGAGTGATCCTTGTGGTTACCGATGAGAGATATAAAATCCAGACTATGTGGAGGAAGATCAGTGGATCGAGTCACGGAAAAGTATTATTTCTTTTATTTATTAATGGTGAGAGCTGGAGAACAGTGGACCCATAAGACGTGCAACTCAGCATGTACAAAAAAATACACTAAAATATTGGAACACAGAAAAAAAATAATAAAAATCTCGTAAATAATGATTAATCTACATTAGTATAGTAAGTTGTTTGGTGTCATCTTTGAGTGAAAGTTGAAGCTCTCCATAGTAATATACCAATGCAAACAAGGACCTATACAAAAAAGACAAGTGTTATTTCCACTCTCTCTCTCTCTTCTCTCTCTCTCTCTCTCTCTCTCTCGAATTTCCATTGATGATGTTTCTCCAAGACGGCTATGGAAATGAAACACCACCAAGAATTCTCCAGCACTTCTCTTCACAAAGAGATGTTGTCTATAGGTACTACTCTTCTTCCTCTCTCTCTCTCCTATTTATTTCTTTTTGGAGTTCAAATTCCAAAGTTCTCGACCTGGTCCCTTCTGATTTATAATTTTGGTGCAATTCTTCAAACCCATCAATTTTACTTGATAAAGATGGGAACTTTATGAAAAATTTGATGACACACCCTTGATTTTATAATCTAGGGGTTCCATTTTATAAAAAGAGGGGAAATATAATGTATCCCGAATCCTCAATTTTGAATATGAAACCCTAACAGCGGATACTTATTTACTAGTAGAGTAGATAATTTGATTTGTTGCCTATTAAAAACCCAATTGTAGGACCTTAACATCTTGGTAACGAATAAATTTCTTTATTTCTTATGAAAAGAGAATATTTTATTTTATAATTGGTACTGAATTTGAATATAATCAGAAATAGTGTGATCCCTATACTAATAGAAAGATGCGAACTAGATCAAATATCCCGTGTTAATACAACTTGATCTGTGTGTGTGTGTTGTATTTTGGTATCCAAATTTAGAGCTTGATTCTTTCCGGTTTTAAAGGCCAAATGCCAGCCGGTAAACTAAAAACACACTGTTTGCCATTTGCCGTTCCCAATGGTGCCACCCGAGTCTTTGCTGTTTGCATATGGTGAACTCGACAAATGTTGGGAGCCAAACGAGGTGCCCTTTGCCTTTTAATGCCGTAATGTTGGCAGAAAGGTCAAATACTCCAGCTGAAACCATAGTTTGCAGTATCGGCCAATACTGATATCGAAACCGTCGAAACTACCAATTGACCAATTCAAATCTACCAAAACCCCCTGAACTACCAAAACCACTTCTGTGAGTCTTGGCTGAAATGGGAGCCAAACTAGCCCGTAAAGTCTTGTTGGCCCGCCGTTCTTTTTAATTCATGAGAAGGAAAAACATCTTGTCGGCTCACCATTTTTAGGAATTCACAAGTGTCGGGATGCATAACATGGAGCTGAGTAGACATTCAACTAACTTCTCCCGACTAGAGGCCAAAGATCAGCCAGTCGGGACCTGTTGGTTGACAGGACGAGTCGGAGTCGGCAAATAATATTTTGCAACTTTGGTCCTTCCTAATTGAGATGTATTAGGATTTAGGAAACATAAATAAGTATCTTTGTTTACTGGGCACAGATTACAGCTATAGTCAATTAAAAAGAAACCTTACTTTGTGCCTCCTCCTTCCTTCATTCTCGTCTTCTCGTAGTTTTCTTGTCAATTCTGTATTCTTCTAGAAAAAACATGATATGGGAGGATGGTAATTTAGATATCTCCACACCATGAGAGCTCTTAGTTTTTTCTTCAAATCTTAATCTTCTTCCTTTTAACTGACCGGTTATCCAGTTTCTTCTCCAACCACCAATCAGAACCCTCTTTCCACCCAGACTTTCAACCCCCCTCAGAATTTACTTCCAAATCTACATATTACAACCACAAAACTACATGATGAGAATACTGAGTGCTCTCACATGACGGGTCAAAGTTGTTAGGATGCATGATATTTTCTTCTTCCTAATTGAGTTGTATTACACATCATATATAAGTATCACTGTGAATTGGACAAAGATTGATAATAATAATAATAATTATTATTATTATTATAAAAATCTACTTTGTGTGCCTCCAAAGTCCTTTTCTCAATCTTCATTGCTAGATTTTTTTTTCATTCTTTTTTCTCTCTTTGATTCTATTTTCTTCTCAACAAACAACATAATGACCTCCCACTATATATGCAGAACTCGTTATATGCATTTAACAAAAAAGTTCAAATACACTATATACAGTTTTATTTTACATCCTGGCAGCTAATCAGCTTCTCCTTTCAAGTGTAATACATACTCATTTTCCTAGATTTAGCAGCCTTATCATGATTCTAGCAGTGTTTTCTGAATATCAAAGAACCTTCGAATTCAAGTAGTAATCAACAGAGAGAATATAATGCAAACTTCACTATCATCTTGTATGTTGGCTAAGGCTAAACTTGTTGAAGTTAAATGGTGACTTAAGGAAAAGCCGGATTATTCAGGACTGCATTTTGTGTTTTTTGTTCTCCAAGTTCTGAAGAAAGCAGTCTTAGTCATTACAGTTTGATTGTGGCCATATCATCATTACTTTTTACAAGTTTGAATCCCTCACATCTTCTGTAATTTACCAACCTTGGCCTTAATTTCACCAGAATATACTGTGTAATCCATGACACTTCTTGCAGTTGTGGATCTTGTGGGTACACATTGAATCTCAGTTCGTCAAATCGAAGCACAGGTGACTTTGGTTCCAAGTATACAAAATCAATGAAGAAAGGGATAGTACCATTCTACACCATAGATGAGAGCCGGTTCACCCACATGGATGAGTTGAAATGCCTACCATATTTCAGTTCAAAGAACTTGTGGGGACTCTTCAGAAGGAGAACGAAGCTGCTTTGCCGCCAGTGTGGGAACTATATTGGAACTGCTTATGAAGAGGGCTCACATTCAATCGGTTCGGACAACTCAGACTCGAGCTCTGGAAATGGGGTTGGGGCATCCAAAAGGTATAATATAAGGATCAGGGCACTGCAGCCAGATTCTAGTATTCCTCTTGTAATATGATGGTAACTGTGTGCTGGATTGAGTCGACTGTCATGTAAATTGCTTCTTTTGGCTTGGAATTAAGCTAGCAGCTGGGGAAAATAAACGGGTAGGGCGCCTAATTGTTAATGTTGTAGGTGATTTGGTCGTACAATGTTAGGTCCGTTGTTGGTGGCTGTTAGAATTATAAGGTATTTGATTGTGTGCATATGCTGAACTCGGAAAATATCATTTTCTGTATATTTGGCATGCCTGTGAATTTGCTGTGCTTATATTATAGATTACGATGATGATGATGTGTATTTATAACTCCTTTCCAAGTTTCTGAGTTTCCAACAAATGCCATGGTTACATTGAACCTTTACGCTTTAATCGAAAAGTTTCTTTTCTTATCATGCCGACATCATGGCTAAAAGAGTTTTGACTTACACTTTAGTTGGATTAGTTTTTCATTAATGGTTTCTTTTGAGGGACGGTGGTAGTTGTCAAACATTTGCAAACCTTACAGATAAGCACGATTGAACTTGGACATATCCAGAAATTGGGTTTAATATATACCTGATACCCTCCTCAACTATTCCAGTTTCTGAATTTGATATCCTAAACTTTAATATCAATTTGATACCCCAAAACAATTGACAAAATTATTCTATGTTTTATATTTATTACACGAACTTTCTTTATGTTTGATATTTTAAATCGCACATTTACATGGGAAGCAGTTTCAGTGAGCTACTTAAGTAGCACTCACAGATCACGTACTTAAAAGACAGAGAGTTACAATATTTAATGGGTTATTTACATTAACCTTTCTTATGTTTTATGCTTGTTATAAGGACTTTTCTTATTTTAAAAATAATTACACAAATCTTTCTTATATTTTATATTTTATATAAAAGGTCATTACACACTAATCACTTTTATTTTAAAAAATAAAACATAAACCATAGAGGAGGTCCGTATAATTATTTTCAAAATAAAAGAGTTCGTATAATAAACATAAAATATAGAAGAGGTTACCTTTCAGAACTCTAGATAAAACATATATACCTCTGCAGGCTTTATTATTAAGAACACGGAGCATAGAAGGAGTAATAGTTGATGATCCATCCGTCTCAACAAGCTGATTATCACAATGATAAGATCAGAGATTAATAAAACAGAGACAAGAAATGATGTTTTTTCTTTATTTATAAGATGATGGTAAAATTGCTTGTGTATTTGTGATGCTTTGATAGTCAATAGTGTAGAATTTCTAAGATGATTTGGAGGAAGTAATAATATAGGATTATTATAATAAAACGGACTACTTGAAATGATATTTGTGTTAATAACGATGGATTAATATAAATCTTTATATATGATGCACCTAAATTACTTTGAACAACAAAATTTTATGTTTCTTTATTAACTATTATTAGAAAAATATCTGTAAAAATTCACTTTATTATGGATTAATATCTAATAGAAAAAACTTTCACTAATAATATTCCGTATATTATATAATATGATATTCTGATACGTGAAAATAAGATGAGTTGTGCCTCCTTCGTAAGTTAATTCATTTAGTGTACCTCAATGATATAAAATTAGTGTTAGCATTTGATCCATGACTAAGAACTTGGTATTAGAATAAAGTGTATCGCTAAAAAAATCTTGAAAGAAAGAGTTTTTGTTGTGACTAAGAGTTTCACTGAAAACCAAGCGCTTTTGTGGCTAAGAGCTTCTATGGAAACAAAGAGCTTCTAGTGTGAAGGTGATCAGTGAAGGTGGGGAAAATTAATAATAGTTTAAGGTGGGAAGAATTGAGGAGAGTATATAGAGATTTGTTTGGATTGTTGGAAAAAAATAAGACATTTTCCGTCTTTGTGATAAGATGAGAATATAAAATAGAAATGGAAGAGAAGCAAAAAATAAGAGAGATACACACACAAGATTTATCGAGGTTCGGCTCAATTTGAGCCTACGTCCTCACCCGCTCCTTCTTCGCCTTTTTCACTATAATCAAATGAAAGATTACAAAGAGCTCTTCTCTCAAGTTGGTACAACTTCACTTGAGGATCACTATCTCTCAAACTCACTTGAAAAGAATTACAAGTGTGAGGATTACAAGTTGTGTGTTTTCTAACCTTCACCATCTCCCCTCTATTTATAAGGAGGATAAGCCTCTTGGGTACACCACTCTATGTATGGAGAAGTCCAAAGGGCAGCCATTTCATCTCCCAAGATTAGTCCTTCCATCTTCCAATGCATGGAGAAAGGCAATACATCATTATTGCATGCAAGATGAATACATGCAGAATATGAACAGATAGCCTACTTTCGAGAGCCATAACTTCTTCAATACACCTCAGAATGATCTGGTTCAAAGCTGGAAAGAAAGAGAAAACTTTTTCCAACAACTTTCGCGTTGAAGACCGAGCCTAATTATGCCTGCAACAGCTCCGAAAACGGCTCCCAAAACTGTATCTAGTCACAGAAACTGCATCCAGAAAAATGGCTAAGTACTTGGCCGAACCCAACCATGGATGACCAATTTTCATGGATCAAATCCATATTGGTTCATCATGGGGATGGACCCCGTTCCCATCATGGATATGACTAAAATATAGCCGTTGTAAAATTATGACCGTTAGATATGACGGTTGAGACGAAATTACTTAACTGTGCTCTTCAGAAAGACGTTTTATAACAATTAAACAAAGAAAACTCTCTTCTTAAGAGCATTTTATTATATAGTTAGCATAGAACGGAATAATTAAGTGTTTAATTAATACAATTTTTACAAAAATGTTTTTCAGAAGGACTTTGTTTAACAAATCAATGAAAAACTATATCATAATTTCAGCAAATTTTGTAGTTTCACAGTAATTTCAGTAAAGTTTATACTCTATATATAATTTTCTGAAAAATGCATGTGAAGTAGAAAGGAAGGGAGGTCCCAAGATCCACCTAATTATTCTAATACTACAGTGAGAGAAAGAGGAAACCGATGGAGAGAGAGAATTTGAGATGGAGCAGCAGCTGTGCAAAGAAGAGAGTACGAGAGTAGAATAAAAACTAGTTTCTGGATCCAAGACGATTTAACGATTTTTCAAATCTTCCAAAATTATCAAATAAGCTCTCAAAACATTTTGTCAATGTTTTAAAAACCGGACCGAAGATTGATCCGGTCAGGACACTGGGTTGGATCAAACCGCTTCAACCAGTGGTTTAATCCGAATTGAACCACTCATATTAGTTTACAGTTTTAATTGAATATATTACATAGTACACAAACAAAAAAAGAAGTCCAAACAAAAAGTCAAAAAATTTCTGGAATTGAAAAAGTCAGGTTCAAATCTATTTAAAATTCAGTTGGATAAGATGGTTCAGTGGTCTAACCGACCGGATCGACCAGATTACACAAAAGAAGTCGATTTTTTAAAAAACAGTGGATCGATATAAAACCAGTCCGAAAAAATTATTGGTTTACGGATTGACCGGTTCAACCGACAGATCCGGTCCAATTTTTAGAACGTTCGAGTACAAAGGGGTTGGAGCCTCGGATTCGAACCATTAACCAAGAGATAATTTTCAAACCACTTACAAAGTACAAATATTGCATTTTGTTTCAATTTAGGGACAATCAAACAGCCCATACAAGTTGTGAACACGAAGAATGTACTCGTCATTTCTTTAAACAAAAAAGATCGGTGGCTCGCGCAGTACTCGCGAGCCACCGTCCGCCGTCGCATTCCTATTCCAGTCCCCTCTTCTCCATCCTGCTCCGCGTCCACAGGCCAGCCGTCGCGTCCACTACATGTCGGCCCCGTCTCCTGCTCCGCGTCTGGCCGTCGAGCAACGGGCCGGACCACCGTGTGCGAGCACTGCGCGTGCAACAACACGAACAGTGCATCACAGTTGTTCTTTAAAATATAGTAACTATTATATCATTTCATAGATGTCGTAAGCATCATAGTAATTTCATTACCTTCACGAATTACGAGCAAGATCAGCATGCGCACATTAAGCTATCAAGATAGCATTCCTCCTTACTAGCATTTAGGTCTCATTTGGTTCGCGGAATGAAAAAAAAATTATTTTCTTCTTCTTTTCTTTACTTTGGAAAATTGAAATTCTTATCAAATTTTTTTTTCGATGTTTAGAAATGCCAAAATAAAAATGGAAGAAAAAATAAATATTTAAATGCCTCATTTGGTTAATTGATAATTTCCTTTCCTTTTGGGAAATTGATATTCGCATCCATTTTTCATTCTGATGTTTGAAACAAAATTGAAAGAAAAAATGAATCCTTAACGAAGAAAGTAAATCCTTGGTTGAGGAACCATTTTCTTCCATATTTTCTTTCCCTTTGGAAATTATTTTCGTTTCCTCCTCCTTCCCTCCATGCATCCAAACATAAGAAAAGAATGACTTTACTTTCTCAAGGCCATGATTCCGTAAACCAAACATGGCCAAAATGAAAAAGTGAATCATTGGATGGATTGAGGCCCTTGAGGGAACCATTTTCCTTTATATATATATTTTCCATTGGGAATCACTCCCCTTTCCTACTCCATTCTTTTGATATCCAAAAATGGAAAATGAATGACTTTCCTTTCCCAAATCCATAATTCCGTGAACCAAATGAGGCCTTAGAGAAAACAGTAGTACATATCTTAACTTACTAAAAGGAAACATAACAGGCATTTCAAAAAGCAGGATAGTAAATTTCGAAAAATACTGAGAATATTTTCTAATACACAACGTTTAGTCCCAAAACCCAGCAACTCTTCCTGGAAAGAAACCTTGTCCAAGATTGTTAAAACATGGAGAATAAAAAGTGAGATGTGGGCATGATTCTCTGATTAAAAGAAACCCAAGTGCCCATAGCCTGGAAATAACACTGCCAAAGAAAAATAACGATACAATTCAGTTGCAGACATGCTTGGAGTTAGGCTATGGTAAAACAATTTGAATCTCCTATACACTGTTAACTACAAAGATGTCATGCACTTTCCATGGCATGACATCTGAATCTGTACACTGTACAAAGAATAATGTAGTCTGGGTGCACAATAACAAACCTAAAATGCTAATATACTTGATTTAAATGTGGATAAGTTTTTAGTTCCGATCTAGAACCGTGCTTTAATTGGGGGGCAAATATCTACAAGTTACCTAGCAAAAGAAACAAAAGTACGTAAACAATATTGTTACAAATTGGGGCAATTCCACGTTCTCCTTTGAAGTTCTCCTTTGAAGCATCGAGTAATGTTGAGGTTCATCTCTCCTTCGAAGGGTCCGGTAAAGCTGCACCTTTACAGATTGGGCACGCGTTCTTAATCAGCAACCAATTCTTGATGCAGCTAGCATGGAATTCATGCCCACACTTGAGTTTCCCCATGCTCTCCATGTCTTTGTACTCTTCCTGAAACCGAGATAAACCCAGAAACACAACATAAGACCAATTTTCCATTAAAAAAATTAAGGGGAGAAAGATAATATTATTTAAACATTCATTAGTCAGTTTATTGTGATTCATTAGTCAGTTTATTGTGCAAATGGCCTATCTTACCAGACATATAACACAATTTTCCTCCTTATGATCTTGGTCAGAAGAGCAATGTACTGACTCCATCAAGCACACAGAGATGGTATTTTCAGACAATCCAGTGCTAACGCTACCAATCCTCTCTTCCAAAGCAAGCAGTTCCTGCACCAGGAAATAATTAGATTCTAAACAAGTATTTGAAAAGACTAACATAAAAAACAAAATGGATAAAGCTAAAGATATAAATATTAACCTCATAGCTCATGTGATCTATGTCCAGTCTCATATCACGGTGCTGATCATAAAAATTCCTGGTATCATAGATAGTTGATCGATCCATCAGAGATGCACCCTGCAAATACAGCGAACAGATAAAACAAAACCATTGCACGTTATATGTAGACAAACAAGTTGTGATTTGCTTAAACTATCCTTAAAACTTCAACGTAAAAAAAGTTATTTTGACGTTGCACTTCAAATACGACGACCCAAGTTCAATATATATAACTTATTATGTTTAGCGGGATCTGTAAAGTAGAACACAGACGTCTATGGATGGGTAATTGAAGAGAAAACACACATACAATACAAAAGAACATAATGCAAATCTCTTCATTTACAAAAATGCCTACCTCAGATATCCATCTGCTACGTGCACTATCCCCATCCGAAAATGGGTGGTATCTCTCATGGTGTGTCCTTGATCTTCCATTCCTCTCATTGCTTCGTCCCATGATAGCCAGGGGCCTAGAATGTCTTAAGGAGGGAACAGCTTCCATTCCTAACCACCTTCCGTCCTCCAAGGTGGAGGTAGACCCCATAGGTTGGTAGCTTGAAATGGCAGTATAAGCAGTTGTTCTGTGTCCATAGCCATTGTGAGCAACACCCATAACTTGTGAGGGCATACCATGAGGCGTTGGCAATGGAATACTTGAGCTTCTATTATGAACAGGATTGGGCTGGTATACAGCACCAATTTCCATATTATGATTTGCACTGCTCCTCCCTGAAAGGGGTTGGTTTATCCCATGATTAAAGCCGCCAGAACCTGCAATTTACAGAAATTCAGTAGGGGGAACTGGCAGTAAATGAATCCAAGTTTCACAGTAAAGATTGGTGTGACCTGAAGACGTAACACTTCGCTGGGAATCCAGAAATATAGGAGAATGACTCCATTGCCCAGCTGCAGCCAAACCAGAAGTGTTTGTGGATGGATGATGGTGAGACAGGTTGCTCAAAGAATGGGACCCAGTTTGATTGTTAGCCAAACTAAGGGCATGGCTTTGTCTATTTCTGACGTTTCTATGAGTCCCTTCAATAGAATAAGATGGATTATTGCTTCTGTGACGGAGAGGCATGTTTACAGGATCCCAGGACCAGTATTGAGGGCCAGATAAAGAGTTTGGCTGTAAACTAGAAGGTGGAATGGGACAATGGGAAGAACTTCCAGTACTATAATAAACATTGGCGTTCCCTCTATCACTGGCCACGGGTAAAGCTGGATTCTTTCTCTTATACGTAGCCCTTCCATATTCCATTTGAGGATTGACAGCAATGCTTGTATGTCCATTTGCAATATGGTTGTAGCAAGAAGGCCCTGTCTGTATAAAATCTGGTGGCATTCGATCAGAGCTGCCAGCAGAAGATGCGTGTAAGTAAGGATTGTGTGATGGTCCTGGATTAGCTGCCATATGATTTGGGATTTCCACACTTAAGGGAAGGTTGTTTGATCTGAGTGTGAAGTAAGGCATGGGATTCCCTCCACCAACGGTTGGAATATCTGTAGGGAGCATGGAAGAACCATTGACTGCAGCAAATCATAAAGTTTGTCAATATCATTTCACATGGCATTTAGATCAATCTCTGGCTAGTTACATTTAGTAGATCATGAAACTAGATGAAGACGGTACCCAGGTTCAACTGAGGATCAGGGTATGGGTTATTCCAGATTCCTCGGTCCATCTCAGATGTTTGGGATGTGAAGAACGGGTGTCTCTGCTAAATAGAAAGATCCTGTACCTAAAGGAACAGCACAAAATCTGCAAGAAATGAAACAAAGCAGACATCATTTAAACAAGTTATGGTGATTTTGACTCAACTTAAAGAAAAATATAACTTAGTCCCCCTAGAGTTTTAACAGTGTATTCATGTCCCTATTGACACTCTTTATATACATTGTTTTTCCAAGTAGATGTAACAAATTGATATTTGGAAGAGACCAGAGGAGAAACTTTTAGGTACAAGCTAAAGTCAGTAAAAACTGTTCACATGCTCAGCCAAGGGGAGTCTCATAACTCTGAAAAGAACACACTCCTGCCTACAAAGCCTACAAACAGTATACTAAAAAAAGGGCATTCCTACCACCGGCAAAGGCGCCAAATAGTTTTTCCCAAGAGATCTCATAACTCTGAAAAGAACACACTCCTGCCTAGCTTCTCATACATATAGTGTCCACTATAAATTTTTTGAAATAACAAAATCAATTTTGGGAATCTTTAATCTCATTTCAGCAGTCTATACAATTTCCTTCAAACCTCATAAACCTCTTAGCTGCAAGCTTAGAGAATAACTCTCAACTTTCAAGGAACACAGAATGCTCCATCACATTAACCTTTACTTTTCTTATACTAGTAGGCTTTATTAATGGGATTGCAATTCCTATAGTAAAATTGTATTCATCTTACCTCTTCGTCAAGACTCTTTATAGTCTAGAGAAACTTGGAGGATGTTCCTTGGTTGCATGAACTTAAACAACAATCCAAAAAGTAGATCTACCAACATGCCAACAAGCTACCTAGGTTTTATGACATGACCTTCCCATGCTCATAGCTACCTTGGCTAGAAATTTGGCACCGACGTGGAGGGACGTCAGGTCGACAGGTAAGTCAATTTTTTTGGGTCAAATCTTGTATGAAACTTTCTATGCTCCATAGCCGATCCCATTCTGATGGGAGAAGACCTAGATGATGATGATGATGATGACCAGTAGGCTTTATTACAATCAGGTAATTGAATACCACATAATTACCTATAAACCATCACGCATTGACGCAGATATTTCCAACAATGGGATCAGGAACTACCATACATCTTGAAGGATGTGGATAACGAGAAAGCATTTGTCTAAACAATGCTTCATAGATGGTATGCAGTCAGAGAGTCAACTACAAAATTGTGGATACACAAGGTAAGGAAAATAAATAAAGAATGTTCCTGATAACTGAAGCAATAGGTCAATTCATGGATGAAGGAAAAAAGTAAAGGCTGACAGAGTCAAGAATGACCACTAGCCCAAAGCCCAATTGGAATAGGTGAGGTTAACAGAGAACCTGTGTAATACAGACATCACTGTCCACCATCATTGACGTAACAACCAGAGAATGATAATTCAGGGCTGAACTTTCTCTAACATGAAATGACCTCTTCGAATGCACATAAGAAATGCTAATTATGAACAGCAGCTGTTAATATAATATCCAAAGATAAGGTGATTTTAAAATCCTGGAAGTTGATAGGAATGGGAATTATTTGTTCTCTCATGTTATACAGAAATCCGGTTCAATGTCTAGCGAAGCAACTTGCCATCTAATACCAAAGTTGAGTAGGTCTTCTCAAGGAGATCTTTCGCAATCAAGTCCTCGCAAAATTTAAGGAGGGATCGGATGGGGTAGACTTCTCAATTGTACTGATTCATGAATTTGAAATCCTCGAAGCGGAGGTTTTTCAAGTCGTGTCTTGCTTCTTAGTACATCAAACGCTGATGGTCCAAACTATTTTCAAGAGCCACCTAGAGAGCCCTCGGGTCCTTTTCAGTGAGGTAAGGGTGAGCATTATTCGATTTTGGACCGAAAACCGAACCGAATAAGAGATTCGGTTCGGTTTTAAAAAAAATCGGTTCGGTTTCGGTTTTGAAAATATTAAATTTTCTAATTCGGTTTCGGTCCAAAACCGAAAACCGAATAAGAAAATTTAGTTACTATATATATACTAAATATATATAGGTATATTTAGTTATTATATATATTAACAAACAAAAAAGCGCAAATAAACCGAAAAGCGAACCGATTTAATTCGGTTTGGTTCGGTTATGGGCCATTTCGGTTCACTTTCGGTTTTGCTTATTCGGTTTTCGGTTATTCGGTTTGAACCAAATTAACCGAATGCTCACCCCTACAGTGAGGTACTCCGTCTGCAATGCGTCATACATATGCTTGTGGATGACGATTATAGCAGTTGCGTTGGCAGTTTCATCCGCTTTATCAAAGGCTCAATGGTTGCTTTCAACTTCTTTGCAGCGAGGTGGAGCTCGACATCTTGGACCTACTTTAAGTAGTTTCTTCCATAAACTTTCAATACCGTGAAATCAGGCTTGTTCAGGTTTGACACTGACAAACTATTAAAGTGCCTTAAAAGAAAAGTAGCGACAATAAAAAAACAAAATTGTATCTTTAGCTTAATATTTTTCTTCTTCTAATAAGTAATATTCATGTTGTTGATCCCATCCTCTCTCAAAAAATATTCATGTCGTTGATCCAAGTAGAACATCTCAAACATAAGAACAAGTTAAGCTATAAAGTTTGAACACACCAGAATGGTTGTGGGTCCTTAGGAAATAAACTTCTACTTCATATTCAATTTTGTAAATGCTGAAATTGATAATGAGAGAAGTTGGTAGATAAAATCAAATCATCTTACACTTCAAAATGGATGCCCACAAATAAGAATCCAGATGCTAGATGAAGCGAATAAGCGAATGTGATAAAATAGATATGCCTGATAGTGTATTTGAAGCCCACAAACTAACTCAACTCACTTTTGGAGGAAGGCAATCCACATGTCCTTGTGGAAATAATATCATACACTTGAGAAATTAAAAGCTCGTCACTGCAAAGTGCAAACTCACTGGCCAGGTAATAGCTTAGGACATAGCTAATAAAAACAATATAATTGACACCATACTTGGCAAAAACATTTACGTAACACATTGTCAGAGCATGACCGATGTCAAAAGGAAAAACATCACATTTCACAAGAATCTAATAACAAGCAAGAAAATATTGTAAAAGAACCTCGTGCATAAAAGGAAACCTTAAGAAGAAATTCATAATTTCAGCTACCTGCCAGAACTGAATATTTGAGTTACATCAAACTGCTTGACATGATGCTGTAAACAGAAAGGTAATCTTCAAGGCAACCCTAATATATATATATATGTAAAAAGGGAAGCAACACCCAGCAGAATGCATTCTAGGGAACATTCTGATACTGAAAAAACGTAAGTGATACAAGAAACTATTAATGGAACCAGCAAAATCTGCAATGACAAAACATTTTATATATAGCTTGACAAAATAGCAATACATGTTAATAATGTAGACATAAAATTTAAAGCATGAGATGACAAACAAGGGGGAAAAGTGCATTTTGGGTTCCATTTGAGCAAAATTTCAGTTATAGTCATAATCCGTCAAGTATCAATCTGTGGGACCATAAAAGGATCTTAGAATCCACCTTCAGGCACAACAAAGTTCACAACATCATAAGAATAGCGTCAATATAACAACAGATAATGTTGTGATTTTTGTGTTATAAAGAGCATCTTAGGTTCCACAAATGGCCTGATTCAATATGAACGACATCATTAACTTTAATCAACATTATTTTGCACTATTTATTTCCTGGGGTGCTGATAAAAACTATTGAGGTTATTACATATCAGTTCTGATGTAAGAAGATGTCACACAGGCTATAAAAAGTAAAAAGAAACCAAAGGAACACAGCTATGTTTCCATTGTCTAGTAAAACCAAGTTGTTACAAACATAAAATGGTTTCTCAATAGGATATTTGAGGGTTAACAGCCTATGGAGTGAGATAAGCATGCAGGAGCTATTTCAACTTTTACTCGGACCTTCAGACTTCATCGCTCTGTGTTGGGCAGAATGCACCAATAAATAAGATAACAAAATTCATGCACGTTTGTTATTCATTTCTAAGTTTATAATTTGCTTAGACATGAGTTCTGCAATATATTTTTCTTATGATTCTTTCAAACTGATTACCGGTTGTGATATACAACTACTAAAACATCTTGCATGTCAAATTGCAAATATAATAAAGCAAGAAAACAATAGAGCCTTTTATTATACATACTAGAATATCTATCTGCAAGCATAAACCTGAAACAGGAAGCTGACAACTATAAGAAATTTCTCTAAACAGACGGTACTGGAAAGGACAATTCTAGTAGTAGGACTATTCTGGAACCTCAATTAAAATATATCAATACTCTCTTCTATATAAATTAGAAGCAAATCTATCAAGGAGACTGACTTAAAGGGAGACCAGTCCATCTACATAAATAAGATACATACTATATCGAGACAGTACATATCCTTGGGATCATAGAAACACTAACCAAATGTAATTCTCCGACATGTCAAATGCAGCTCCATCGAGAAAGTACGTCGTCGAATGATAGTCAGTAGCTCTCAGGCATCAGCAGCATACAAAAGGATTTCTACCAGAGAAAAAAACATTATAATCTTGCATCTTGAACATCCAATAACTGAGGCACTTCGTATGTAAATTCTCATTCACCTCCTAGTTTCCTGGATTATTTTCTTTGCCCAGCTATCGTGGCTAGTAGGCAAGAAAGGTGACAGAACTCCATAAAATACAGATCACATACACATTAACTCCAATCTTAACTTCAAACTCTCAGAATTTTGTTCCAAGTAAGCTGAACTAGCTCAGAAGGTGATGCTGATAAGACACTCAGCAGTAGACAGAGCTACTCAGTCGAGAGAAAGACAATAAAGCATCGAAATCCAACTAGGATTTGAAAGCATATCCTAAATTCTAGGTTGGAAGATGCACTTGGGATCCCCAAAAACTTCACATCATAGATACCTTTTAGAAGCATCTTCAATTACAGATAAGATGCTTAGGATTGAAGGCATGGAGGAGGAAGGAATATTTGGAGAGAAATCTCGACTTCAAACAGAAGAATGAAACCTTACAATAGGAACATATATTGATTTATCTGAGAAAATTTTGTTGTAAGTGCTCGTTGGCATGATGGCAACACCAAAGATATGGAGCTAACTCTAAGGTAAGAAATATCCCAAGGAAAAATGCTGAATGATACCAAGGACATAAAAAGAAAGCCCCACTGGAGTTTCACTTTTAAGAAGCATCATGGTGTATTGCAACATAGCTCTCTGCAAATAGGAAATAGGAGCCTCAAAATTGTTTCTCAACTCCACATGTTTATGTCCCCTGATACCAGCTTCCCTGTTCAATAGATCTTGATGGTAAACTCAACATTCCAATATACTCTTCCCTTTGGCACAATAAGGCCAAAGTAATGCCTGCAACACCACTTATAGTTTAGTTGAAACTGTCACGAAACGCAACCCTACTGGTCAAAAGAGACTAAACCTATAAATAATCGTTGAGCAAATACTCCTACTTAAAACATATTGTCTGCATGTTTTCTTTTCTCAGAAAATAATAGATTATTTTAAAGAAATGCAACTAATACTTAGAAACAATGGAAAAAAGATCCTGATAATTAATTAATAGTAGCTACTGGACTACCCTAGAAAAACCAGACTACTATTGAGCAGTTAAAAGTTGCTCTGCCCTCATTAAATCCTACAAACAGTCTATGCAAAAGGAGGGTAGTCAACCTATTGTTCTGTTTACGGGAGAAATAATATATTAATCAAGTCAAAACAACCAACCTCATTACTGTGCACAGATCTTGTCACAAACTAGTAGTATAGGTCTTCAAGGTTCCAAATTCACCATTTAGCTGGTACATCATATGAAGAAGGTTTTCCAAGGATGTAGTTAATGTAACAACAATATGAACATTAACCACCCATTAGCCTGCAAATTAGTACTAAACCTTAATTGGCAGCGAAGTGCATGAGAATGCTTAAACAAGTAGGCAATGAGGAGCAGCACCAGTATAGTTTATGTACAGGAATGTCCAACAGATATACCCAAACCTCGACCAAAGTTAGGAGAAATCCTATAAGTAATCAGAAAATTACTCACAATACAGACCATAATAAGAATGGAAGATACTGCGAGAAAAATTAGCATGAAAAGTAATATTCTCATAACAACGTTTTATCCTAAACATCAGTTTTACTCACACTTTACAACTTGTTAATAAGTTGAGCAAAGATGGTTCTTCAGAAGTAAATTAAATCAATTATGGACTGTCTTACCAACTTTATCTTTAAATTGATGTGACTATTAATTGATAAGGTGTTTTAAATAATAAAACAAACATTTGCTTTTAAGTCTTAAATTTGGTTAAAATTTATTGCAAAGGATTCCCAACCATCCATACCTAGCAAAAGGATGTAAGGCATCTAAGATAATTAATAATAAGAAGAAGAAAAATCTTTCACTTAACATTATCCCTCGTGTCAAATGCCATGATTCAGGTAAATGATGGGTCGAATGCTAAAAGATATTTGAATAGTTGTTTGATTTTCTTTGTTAATTAACATTTTTTTTAATTTACATAGTAACTAATTTATGGAGCTAGCCATTTTTGGAGTATGGTGGTTGCCATTTTTGGAGTATGGTGGTTAATACCAAAATTAGCTTTTTAAACATATGCAGGATACTGAATTCTTCATCTATAGATGGAAGGAAGACTTAAACTAGTTCCTTTCTCTTGTTCCCTTGCATACCACAACCAATCACATGAGAAGTGAAATCTTTATACTCTTTGATGGGTGACAACAGGAAAAAAAAAACTGGTAGATGATGAAAGGGAAAGCAATACTTGCTAGCATAATGCAAGTATATAGGATCATTAGTCCCACAATAGTTCAAGCCTTTTCCGAGAAAAATGGGGTTAGGTATGCAGTAGGAAACACTACTCAAAAGTTAAGAAACATCAACCAAAAAGTTGTCAAGATATGTGATGGTTGTTAAACCCCAGTTGGCACCAAAGTCTAATTCATGGTACCTATCAGAAAGTGAGTTCCTTGAAATAAAATTTCAGTATTAAAGTACAGAATATAAAGGAGAAATGAATGGTCCAAAAAACAAAGTTCATTTGCGTTCAATGTAAGATCGTGCAACCCCTAACCCAAGGAGAAGTCTCAATGAAGAGAAAAGAAGACAAAATTTTCTATAAAAATTCTCTCCAACAAGTTCTAAGCTAAGATATGAAATCGAAAGACATTCACCATTCCCCTTCTCAATTACCAAGAGTGGGCAAGTAAATTGACTTCAACTGCTACCGTCCACTTAACATCAAAATCCATGTCACAATAGCTTGCATCCAACAACTTAAAAGCAGGTATTGGAATACTTCTATGCTTGAACAAATTCACAAAGTATCTATCCCTCCCTTGAAAGCATTTGGCACCTAAACAAAAATACTTACCAAAATATAGCTGTCCCATTAACCAAAAATTATCTGCCCAACCAACTTCTTGGAGCAATTACTACAGTATTCTGATACGATATCCAGCTAACCAGACTTACCAAGAACGTAAGATATTCCTTACTACCTTCCATACTGTCCCAGGAAGCTAAGCCATCCACACTTCCTACTAAAGACTTGTCCAAAGGGGTACCCCTGTATGCCCTTTGAGGTTCATAGTTCATACTCCAGTTTGAAAAAAATGAGTATCACACCAAACAAATTAGACATGATTTTGCTTTCAAATCCTCTTGCTAAAGCTATTAAGGACATTGTGCTTCAAAAAATCCATCCCTAGTTAGCAATTACTAACTACAGAACTTCTGCTTGGAGACTTGGTGTAGAATATAAGGAGATCAGATTTAATTTCTTCAAATTTGTCAATGCATATAAACTAAAACTGCCTTTAATGTCAATCTCTCAAATCATCACTCAACAATTTTAACTCCAATAGTTTCAGTTATGTGTCAATGAATCGAGTAAAGATGTCTAGCAACTATCAAGAGATGTTAAACTATTATGCCTGTCTAACCCCTCCCTTTCTTCCATCATGAGAGGATACAAAGTGGTTTTCTATTACCTCATCTAATGTAATTCCACCAAAAGCAGCATTTTTGTTGTGTCCAAAACCATTAGTTGGGTCTTCAACAGAAAACATGATCAAAATTGCGACTAACACCCTAAAGCTGATGGTTTTTAGAACCCTTTGACCAAAGGTACCTTTCAACCCCATATTTCCAAAGAAACTAGACAGGCCATTGTTAACCAAAAGTCAAAATGCACTAGGGGCTTTACTACCCTTGAGAGGCATGCACCACTCCATTAGTCAAGACTAGGTTCAGAGAGAAGGAAACATCAATAAGATAACAGGACAAGGTACAATTGCTTTCCAATCCCTCTTATCCAAGGAGATCAAAGAAAGTCAAGGTAGTCAAAGATGTATGCAATTGCAAGATGCAGGAATAGAATATAAGTGACGATTTTAGAAAATAAACTAAGAATTTGCTAGTTCATATTAATAATTTGCATAACACTCCTTTGTTCTCATTATCTTGATTAACAGTATGTAGGGAAACTCTTAACTTCATTTATATACTTAGTGTAGATACAAATTTTTACATAGTTGTATAACAGAAAAAGGAAGCTTTTGAATTGTGATAGTTGTATAAGATAAATGTGTTTAGATTTATTTACAAAAGTAGATGAGGACATTTAAACTACTACAGAGTAACATCAGTTTTCCTTCCTTGCCCAACTTCCCATTAAAATGTTCTGGAGTCTACTATTTCTCCATTTATCGGTGATATTTACCTTGTAACTCTCTTAGTAACTTGGATCTGGTAATGCGTGGCCATGCTATGATCCCCCTAGCACCAAACAAGGAGCATTATAGATCTTAAAAAGCAACCACATTTCCTTAACACTTGTTACATCTCAAAGTCATCATGGTCTGTGACGACACCTAGCCTGGAGAAACCTGGGAGAACTACAATCAAAACAGTGGCCTGAGATAATAAACAAAAAATAATAATTCAAAACTGTTTAACACAAAGTTCCAGAATGCTATCCCTTAGGGTGCAAACCAAAAAATGTAGAAAGCAGACTCATTCAACTTTCCAGTGAAACATTTCAGTTCCCTGTCAAAAAAGTTAAACGAGTAATAGTTAAATATGTGCAAACAATGTGCGGGCTATTAGTTAAATTATCTTCCCTTTGTAAAATTAAATTGGAGCTAGCATAACAGCGTATCCCTACTTATAGCCCCAATATAACCCCCACGATTGTTAACATTCTCCACCATAACTACAGAAGATATACACAAAAATAGCACCGTCAGATAAATATAATCAGGTTAAGCAAAAAAGAGTCCTAACAAATAGATCCATGTCTAAAAAATAAAAAAAACGAATGAAATTCATAAACTTTCCAAAAGGCATTCAAACTCCAACTGCTCCCCCCTTCAATCTCCTCTTCTTTTATAATTAAAGGGCCCGGATCAAACCCTGGACCATCCCTTCCCAACTCACCCCCTCTTTTTTTTTTAATTAAAGGGCCTTACTCACCCCCAAGGGATCAAAGCTGGACCTTCCTTCCCACACCAAAAGGCTGCTCAGCCTTTGGTAATTGCTCCATGTGTGAATAGAGAAGAAATTGGAAGATTTGTGATGATTCTCAGAGAGAAGGATTCTCCAACAAGGAAGTGACGTCAGGTAGGCAGCATGAACACTCCGAAATTCAGTGTTGCATTCTATCAGACACGGCACACTCCAAAATACATTAGGACACGCCCCCAAATCAATACCATGGCCGCGTTGTCATATCCACAACACACTCCAAAATACATTAGGACACCAAAATCAAGATTGTGCCCACGTCGTCATGTCTGGATAATCTAGAATCATATAGATGCGAAGATAGCAGGTCGGATGGACCCTACTTGACATCATAAAGATTCAAGAAGTATGCTGCAAATTAAGGAGACATTCAGATTACTCGAACCGTGTGATAGTAAAGCTATGACCAAAATATGAAAACACTCATCTAAATTATAATATATGCTATGAAGCACGGACACTCCAAAATATTGGTGTTGCATCTATACCTCATCGCGTCAGGCGTGAATCAGATATGATACAAACACTCCAAATACACTAGGATTCACCAAAAAAGGTGTCGTCCCCGTATCAATATCATGTCGTGTCCTTGTCACAGATTATGTATAATACTACAAACTTGAAATATATTTCACAAATTAGTAAGATTGATTATACTTCCACCCCCTTTCAAGTCATCAGTCACCGAACTTACCACCAAAGCTTTAAGAGAAATGAACAAACAAAGTGATGTAATATCAGCGATTCTCCGTCCTCCGAAGAAAAAATCACACCATCAAAGCTTCACATAAATTGAATGATGAACAATTATATCTAGAAAAGAAACTCCGATGTCCTGCCATCAGAAAAGAAACCATAAATAGATCAAACGAACAATCTATAAGCGATGATCCTGCCGTTCTTATACCGATAGAACATCGCACCGATCAATTCAACAAGAAAGAATGAAATAATAGCAATAATAATTCTTCCACAAACATCTAACCGATCGATATGTTCCGATTTGAGTTTTAAAGCGGACTAAGAATAAGTAGATGCAAATTTGACAGAACAAATGAGGGGAAAACTGGAGAGAGAAAAAACTATGATTAATTTGGTGGGGTGGGGTGGAATTAGCCGCAAATTTGACAGAATAAATGGAAATAAAACTGGAAATTTCGTAATTAATTTGTTAGGGCTGTGCTACCTTGAGATCCGTGATTAGAAATCAAGGCCGGGTTCTCTGTTCCCAAAATAAAGATACTTTCTCCGAGATTTTTTCCTTGAGAAAATTAGGTTACAGTTTGAGAAGAATTAGGAGGAAAGAGGAGAGAGAGAGAGAGAGAGAGAGTAACACGGAACCGCTAGTTGATGTTTCTTTTTCCAATTCCTTCGTTTATATAACGAAGAAAGGAGAGAGAGAGAGAGAGAACGTTGGTTATAATAATGGGACGATGAAGAGAGGTCACCAAAATACCGACTAAATGTATACGTGGCGAGTTGAGAGAGAGTCATTATCGGATTTTCTTTCTATCAGGTCGCGTGCAAAATAGAAAGATTCCGGCTCGAGGATTCATTGTCCCGCGGGTGAAGACTGCACGTTAAAATGAGCCTTCGGGTGAAAGAGGCACTGGCAGCAGAGTCCGTTAACCCGATAACCCGAACTCGACTGTCTATTCTTAACTTTGGATTTTCGTGTTATAATTTTTTAGGAAAATGTCCAACAGACCGAAAAGGGGACCACTAGCCAGACCGAACGATCACGTGACGTCTTTCCATTAGTCAAAAAAAATGCTGATGTCATGCTCTCCTGCGTTGAAATTTTTATTTAGAAAATTGCATTTAAAACAAAGAAGTTTGCTGAAGTGGTATAATTAAGATAAGAACGTAATGATCATTTTTTTTTTTAATAGAAAAACGTTTTTCTGAAAAATATTTTCATTGTAAAGATATGTATTAATTATAAACTTTAGTATTAGTTACAAACTTAATTCTTCCCTTCTTGACTAACTGTATAGAAAACATATTTCTGAAGGACTTCTTTTGTTTAATTGTTAGAAAATACTTTTTTGAAGGACATTATTTTAACATTTTTTTTTACTTTATTTTTATTCGTCTAGTTGATAAATTAATACATATGATATAAAAACGTCCATTAGAATGGAGTCTTTTTAGCAAAAATGTCCTTCCGATGAAATTTTTTTAAACATATTCGTTTTATTCACCTATGTGCCAAGTTAATACATCTTCTCATATATAATACGACTTGGAAACGACTCAGAAATGAGCCGTCAAAGTCGTATATATATCAACCATTTTATTAAAAAATAAATTACGGTAAAAAAAACTAACTTTCTCTCCTCTCTTTCGCGCGCGCGCGCGCACACACACACACACATATATATATATATATGAAAAAACTGAATATGAATCATAGGCTCATATTCCTACATGAGCCAATGCACATGTGGACCAATAGGAATGGATTACTATTGGTCCACATGTGCATGGCTCATATATATATATATATATATATATATATAGAGAGAGAGAATAAGGGAGGTGAGATGACACCTCACTCTAAAAACAAGGGTGGCGGTGACGTGGCACAATCCCAACCACACATTTCATAATTGGCAATTTGCACTTAACCCCCTCCCCTCGTTTGTGTAGTTGGGATTGTGCCACGTCACCACCACCTTTGTTTTTAGAGTGAGGTGTCATCTCACCTCCCTTATTCTCTCTCTCTCTCTCTCTCTCTCTCTATATATATATATATATATATATATATATATATATACAGAAAAATTACTGTAGCAAAATAAATTTATATTAAATTCATGTAAACGAAATAAGTTTTGATAATTTTGAAATAAAGATATAGTCCGCCAACAGTGTTGGCGGAATACATAAAAAAACAAACACGTAGGCAAAAAAGCCAGAAGTGGATCCCACAAGGCCAAATTCAGCCAAGAGTGTTGGCAGAATTTGGCTTTGTGGGGCCCGCGGGTTTGGGTGGTTGGATTTTGTTTGGTTGGTTTTGTTTTATTTGGTTTGTTTGTTTGGTTTATTTTATTAGTTTGTTTTAATTAGTTATGTTTTAATTTATTTTTATTTCTTTCCATCCAAGAGCATCAAAATTTGTGAATTTTAAATTCATGCAAACGAAACTTTAATTTTACAAGTAAATTTTAAATATTCAAAAATAAAATTACCGAAAGTAAAATTTGGAGGTCAAAACATCATTTTTTTGCAATTATAAAAATTTGGGAAGTCCGTCAAACGGTGGTGTTTTTCCATACGGTCATTTTGGCACAAACTGGGCCTTGTTTCGATCTCCCAGTCAAAAGTTATGATACTTTAAAGTTTTAAAGTTTATATTTTTTTTCTGTAACATGTGTATCTTACTTCGGATAATTTTTTTTTCTACACGATTTTTGTTACTCTCGTCGAAAACATACAAATCAACTTATTGTTTAACGAAAAACGATTTCAAAACAAATAGTTACGGGCGCTCGAAGTCTGCTCGACGGCAGACGTAATATTCTTACGGTAGATTTTTATTATTATTATTTTTTTAATGTCTGTTAACGACGAAAAAATTAACGATAGGAATATAATATTAAAAAATATAAATGCACTATGGACGTTTTGATATTTTTGATTTTTTTTTCATAATTTTTTAAATTTTGATGCTTTAGATGGAATTTATACAAATTTTGATGCTCTGGATGTAAATTTTTGAAAAAAATATTTCTAATTTTTTCTTTACAATTAATTTATTTTAATTTTATTTCGTTAAAATAACTAAACAAAATAAAAAAAAATCAAAACATAAAATAACTAATTAAAATTTAAAACAAACTAATAAAATAAACCAAACAAACCAACCAAATAAAACCAAACCAACCAAACAAAACCCAACCACCCAAACCCGCGGGTCCCACAAGGCCAAATTTTGTCAACTCTGTTGGCTGAATTTGTGCAAGCTGTGCAAGCACAAATTCAGCCAACAATGTTGACAAAATTTGGCCTTGTGGGGTCCACTTCTGGCTTTTTTGCCTACGTGTTCATTTTTTTTCCCCGCCAACACTGTTGGCGGACTATATCTTTCTTTCAAAATTATCCAAACTTATTTCGTTTACATGAATTTAATATAAATTTATTTCGCTACAGTAAATTTTCTTATATATATATATATATATATATATATATATATATATATATATATATATATCTTAAATTAAATATATTTAAATATTTGAAGTATTTTTTAAACAATATTATAAAAAAGTTATATTACTGCAACACACGTGAATTTACTAGTAATGAATAATGAATGAGGTTGGAAACGGCTAAATGAGCCGCCTAAGGTAAATACTCTACTAACTCTCTTTTTTAAATAACTAATTATTTAACTACCTAATATTATTTGTTTACAACTAATTAATTTTAACTCAAGTGGTTAAGATGAAAGATATTTTTCTTGGTTGTTTGAGTTCGATTATTAAAAACGACAATATTTATAATAATTTTATATTTAAATATTTTTTATGCATGTGCTTAATTTTTTTAATATTTTTTTACGCACGTGCAATGCACGTGCACGTTACTAGTATGATATAAAAAGTGCCCATCAGAAGGACATGTTTTCGCAGAAAATATCCTTCCGATGTACGTTTTTTTTATTCTTTTTTGTATTCCTGTTGTTGTTTTTTACGTCCTTCCGATGGGTGTTTGGTTCTCATAATGTATTTTGTTAAAACTTTGTGCTTTCACAGTAATTTTAGAAAACTTTTTTGCTCTGCATGCAAATTTCTGTTTTTTATTTCTTTTACATAGGACATGGGAAATAAAAAGTTTAATGTGTCGTTTAAATTCTGTTTCCATACATCCTTATTTGTACCATGCCATTGTTCAAATTCTTTGAATCACTTCATATATCTGAACCATTTGTTGATACTAGAAACTAAAATAAAGTTGCAAAGTTTATATACACAAGGGGGTGTTTAGTTGCTTGAAATAGTTACTTGAAAGTAATCATTTTCTTGTTACGGACCTTAAAAGTAATATAGTAAAATATAATTGACTTTCAATCTTATATAATAAAAATGTTCCACGTGTAAATATTTTTGAAAAAGGATGTTTTCTGAACAACTTTCAATATTTATTCAAACAATTTTTATTTATTTATTTATATTTTTCTTAAAGTTCAAATTGTCCTAAGTTGAATTTGCACTTTTCATTTTTCTCATCTATTTTTCAAGCATCCGAGAAATTGTTAATAACAATAGAACATTTTTGAGTTATCCTCCACTTTTTTTTATCCATATTTAGGGTGCATCACACATTGTTTCCATAATGTACAAGATCCCAAACTTTTGACGGAATCCGTCAAGTCATGACGGTTAACAGCTTTGACTCAAAAATTTTGACTAAAATACCCTCAATGTCTTCTTCCCTATCCCCCTCCTCCCCCCTTCCCCAATCGCGGGCCGCCACCAGCCATCCCCCTCCCCTCCCCCGCTCGTGTCACGACCCGCATCCGGAAAATCGGGTATGAGTCGTGGGTACGTCCAGCCTAAGCCGCAGCATCTGTAAACTCCCTCACCCAAAATAGGTATTTGTGTATATTTTATATTATTATATTTATTATAGATGTTGAATTTATTTAGAGTATTCTCTTAGTTAATTAGAAAATAATTTTTTAGTATATTTACTTATATAAATATTCATTTAGAATTAATTTAGGTTATTTTAGATTTTTGGAGATTTTTTTAGAATTTTTGGTAATTAAAACTTAGAAAACATAAATTTCTAGAACTTCTATGATTTACTATACGACCATACTTGCATGTCGTTCCTACCAAATATTTATTTTAGTTTAAAATATTTAATTATATTTTTTTGTAATTTATTTAGAATTTTAAGAAATTTATTTAGATTTTTTAAATTATTTAGGATTTATTTGGATATATATAGTCTTAATATTAGATAGATGCTAATTTAGTGTTAATAGATATTAATAAGATTTTATAAATTATTTGTATTATCTTTAATTATATTTAAGATTATAAATTATTGAGATAAATTCAAACTCTATTTTAAATTAATTCAAATCCTGAATCTATTAGGAAATCAACTTCATGCATATCCTATCCTTATTTAAATTCATCATAATCCTATCCAAATTAACCAATCCTAGTCGTATTTAATTAAGTAGTGTCCACCATTATAAATACCCCATACTTCATATTTTTCTTCCCCAAATTCCTCTCTTTTTCGTCAAAAAATAGTCAAAATTCGTCATAAATTCAGCCTCATTTTCTACTAGTTATGACGAATTAAAAAGACGATATCTCCTAGCTCCGGACTCCAAACGCGCTCAAATTTTTTTTGTTAGAATGATAATGAGGTTAGCTTTCTAATTATATAAATTGTTTTTCTAAATTATTAGTATTAAATTCTGGAAAATTCATAGAGCACAGTATGTCCGAAAATAGACGTGTTTCGATGTATTCGCGATTCCGGGAGAACCAGGAATCAGAATCACGAACCGTTTAAAGTTTCGAAAAGCTAATGTCGAGATAATCGACATATATTTTTACCAGAATTTATTTCGAAGTATTTTCATACTATTAATTCTGTAGAACTTCTAGGTTAGAATTTAACCATCGGTGCACAATACAAAATTTGTATGTGCCATAATTCCCAAACGAATTTGAATTCGAACGAGTCGTAAATTCTAGCATATTTTTGAAGCTGAAATATACAGAAAATCATGCATGAAAGTTGAGTTTGTGTCGGTTGACTTTTTGGTCAACAGATCGCCTCGATTTGCGTGCCATGAGTCTCGAGTTGATAAAATTCAGTTTTTTTTGGACAAAATTTAGGAATTAACATAAAAATCAGAATAATAAGATTAAAATAGAATTTTAGAGTAATTATTCCAAAATTAAATAAATTAAAATAAATTATCTTTTGACGTGATAAATTTGTAATACATAGGCTATTTGGACTGTGACTTGGACTCTGATTCATACCAGCAGCAGGACCCCAGGCAAGATACCTTGCCAAATTATTTACAGTACTTTGTATACTATTTATATTTCTGTTTATTTATTGCATTCTGTATATTTTTTGCATGTGTAGTTTTCTTTCAGTCATTACTATGTATTAGATATGTTGACACACATGACACTTAGTATCATAGAGGACAATTATTAGGCGTATGGGCTTTTAACCACTCTGGTAACACCGTAGTCACTAGCACGCACTATGGTGGGTCGTGTCCGATGGTCGCTACCCCCGAGGTATGTCGATTGATGGAGTCCGAGGGTCGCTACCCCAGAGATATGTCGGCTGATGATGTCCACTGACGAGCGTGAGGTTGTGAGGATTAGATCGAGTAGCCTAACCTTGCCCATACGTTGAAAAGTTGTCCTCATTTGCATTCATATAGATGGTCTTGTACAGCGTACTTATTTATTTTCAAATTATATGCATGTTTACTGTATTCAAATTGGCTCGTATTTTCTGTATCTTGTTACGTCCCTCTGAGGACCTGGTCCGCTGCCAGGTGTATCTTTTCTTGAGTATTTGCAGGAGCACAGATTTGGATGGTTACATGTGATCCGAGGATGTCTTCTATTCGAGCTGTGATGGATAGCTGGTATTCTTATATTGTGTTGTGGTGTTGTACTCATATTGTATTTGCTCTTATATTCGAGTTGGTAGTGGATTTATTTTCATCCAACTATCATCCTTAGATACTTCTTATTGAGATCTAGTTTCATAGATACTGGTCATTTATTTCTATATAATTTTGGTGGATGAGATTTAGATTATACCCTGTGACTTGTGACATATGTTTTATACCACTTATGGATTTGATATTCATATTACAGCGTACGTGTGGATTTAGTTTCCATATATTGGAGTTGCCATATCCATGCGGCTGGCATGCTTACGTGTCATAGTCCTACGTATTTTTGGGACTTGGGCGTGACATATTTTTGTGATGGCCCATGCAGGCCGAGAGCATATTGTCTCGGTTACGTTACTGTACCGAACAAGCCTGCCCCTAGGACTAGAGTATAGGATCTCATCCATAATTGACTGTGATTCATCTTCTCCTATCTGTTCTATTTTGAACAATTGTATCCTGCTTGATTCATGTGCTTCCCTAATAGTTCCTTGAGTATAGTCTTCTGCTAGAATATAGGAACCCCTGTTATTAGGATGATAATTAGAGTAGCACACATATTAAGAATACAACGAGAATATAGACACATCACTAAGTTTAGAATATCTAGTGAACCCTAGAATTCCTTATCTCTAGAATTGGTTTACCATTACCCCCTGATGTATTATGAAGACTTGAGGGTAGTATAGACACTACTAGAGTTAGTTAGAAGTTTTACCATAATGTTTGACACCTAGTATCACATAGTCTTTGACCTATTAATTGAAGTGTAACCAAATGATATTTATCGCATGCTAGCAAAAGACGACAGTGTTTATTCAGACCATAGAATTTAGAGGTCCTTGCCCTATTTGGTCGACTAGCGACTTAGATAAGGAGGTTGTATGATAACTGTAGAGATTGTAGTGTCTTTTATTATTATTGCTTATGTTATTTTTGCTTTTGCGAACTTGAATTATTTTGTAACTTCTCACATCATAATCCAGTGTTATATTTTCTGTGCTACCTTGAATTATGCTGCTATTATAGCCTAGTTTTTTTTTTTTTGCAAGCTTAATCTTATATCGAGCTTGTTCATGACATATGTGTTATTGGGGCCTGATCAACCACACTAATACAAATTGTCTAATCAGAATCAGTGTATTATGGTCTAGCTAGCCATAATGCGCTTGATTCGCCCTTCGCAATATTATTTTACGTGGATTGAGATGTATAGTGGACCAGTAGACAAATATACTTACCCTCTAGATACGACAAAGCATATCATATCAAGTACATAACTGCACCGATGTGAGCATGCGAATAGAAAATTACCAAATTAAGATTTCAATCCACAACTGTCTTGACAATTCCCATTTGAATTCTTTAAACGCTTTGATTCTCATACTTCCATTCTATTACCCCTCCTTGAACTCTTTTTCGTTGCTTTCCGTCTTTCCTTGTTTCGGAAAGACGAAATCTCGTGCTTGGATATAAGTGATACATAGAGAGTACTAGATATATCCCATAGGCCAATCACATTATTTGGTGACTATCTTTCATAATTGATTAAGGGCATATCACATATGATATAATTGGTGTTAAAGTTTTGAGGATTGAATGACATGAGAAAATAAATTGAGGAATATTTTTCTTAAATGTAAGAGCCTTATGTGATAGATGGGTAAATTCTAAGTTGGGTAGAAATTGCATTATTAAACTTGAGAAGAATTTTTTTAGATTGTGATCAAGTAGGATTAGATTGAGAGATTAAGTCCTTTTAAATGTGGAAAATTTTAAAAGAAGGATTAAGATAATGTGGATTTAACAAATTTTAAAATCTTGATATTGCGGACCAAATATTTATACTTTGAGCACGTGATTTAAATTTTGAATATTGAAGGATGAATCATCGATTTAAATTTTGAGGATAAATATAGAATTTTAGACTTGAACAATTGGTGAATTAGATTTAAATTTTATAATTTGATGATTTGAATTAAAAGTTTAATTTTGATTGTTGGGTCACCTATTTGAAATATTGAGGATGTAAATTGAGTTTAAATATTTGAAGAGTACAAAATTCTTAATTTGAGAATAGGAATAAGATTTGATTATAATTGTTTATTGTTCAAAGTCTACAGGAGATTATGATAGTTGAAAATGGTGATATAAATTTTGATGTGGGATGTCATATAGACTTGAGTTAGATTTGAATGTTGATTATTTAAAAAAAAATCGAGAAGAGATTACGACAGGTTAAATTTTGATTTAAACAGTGATTATATTAATTTTGAAGTGATCGCAATAGATTCGAATAGATTTTGTTATTTAGATTTTTGGAAGAGATTGCGATTGACATACCTTGTGTACGAATGTGAAGGATTTAACAAATTATGTCTTATTTTAATTTCGAGGACGAAATTGTTTTAAGTTGGGTAGATTATAAACTCCCACACCCAAAATAGGTATTTGTGTATATTTTATATTATTATATTTATTATAGATGTTGAATTTATTTAGAGTATTCTCTTAGTTAATTAGAAAATAATTTTTTAGTATATTTACTTATATAAATATTCATTTAGAATTAAGTTAGGTTATTTTAGATTTTTGGAGATTTTTCTAGAATTTTTGGTAATTAAAACTTAGAAAACATAAATTTCTAGGACTTCTATGATTTACTATACGACCATACTTGCATGTCGTTCCTACCAAATATTTGTTTCAGTTTAAAATATTTAATTATATTTTTTTGTAATTTATTTAGAATTTTAAGAAATTTATTTAGATTTTTTAAATTATTTAGGATTTATTTGGATATATATAGTCTTAATATTAGATAGATGCTAATTTAGTGTTAATAGATATTAATAAGATTTTATAAATTATTTGTATTATCTTTAATTATATTTAAGATTATAAATTATTGAGATAAATTCAAACTCTATTTTAAATTAATTCAAATCCTGAACCTACTTGAAAATCAACTTCATGCATATCCTATACTTATTTAAATTTATCATAATCCTATCCAAATTAACCAATCCTAGTCGTATTTAATTAAGTAATATCCACCATTATAAATACCCCATCCTTCATATTTTTCTTCCCCAAATTCCTCTCTTTTTCGTCCAAAAATAGTCAAAATTCGTCATAAATTCAGCCTCATTTTCTACTAGTTATGACGAATTAAAAAGACGATATCTCCTAGCTCCGGACTTCAAACGCGCTCAATTTTTTTTTGTTAGAATGATAATGAGGTTAGATTTCTGATTATATAAATAGTTTTTCTAAATTATTAGTATTAAATTCTGGAAAATTTGTAGAGCACAGTATGTCCGAAAATAGACGTGTTTCGATGTATTCGCGATTTCGGGAGAACCAGGAATCAGAATCATGAACCGTTTAAAGTTTCGGAAAGATAATATCGAGATAATAGACATATATTTTTCCCAGAATTTATTTCGAAGTATTTACATACTATTAATTCTGTAGAACTTCTAGGTTAGAATTTAACCATGTGCACAATACAAAATTTGTATGTGCCATAATTTCCAAACGAATTTGAATTCGAACGAGCCATAAATTCTAGCATATTTTTGAAGCTAAAATCTACAGGAAATCATGCATGAAAGTTGAGTTTGTGTCGGTTGACTTTTTGGTCAACAGATCGCCTCGATTTGCGTGCCATGAGTCTCGAGTTGATAAAATTCAGTTTTTTTTTGGATAAAATTTAGGAATTAACATAAAAATCAGAATAATAAGATTAAAAATAGGATTTTAGAGTAATTATTCCATAATTAAATAAATTAAAATAAATTATCTTTTGACGTGATAAATTTGTAATACATAGGCTATTTGGACTGTGACTTGGACTCTGATTCATACCAGCAGCAGGACCCCAGGCAAGATACCTTGCCAAATTGTTTACAGTACTTTGCATACTATTTATATTTCTGTTTATTTATTGTATTCTGTATATTTCTTGCATGTGTAGTTTTCTTTCAGTCATTACTATGTATTAGATATGTTGACACACACATGACACTTAGTATCATAGAGGACAATTATTAGGCGTATGGGCTTTTAACCACTCTGGTAACACCGTAGTCACTAGCACGCACTATGGTGGGTCGTGTCCGATGGTCGCTACCCCAGAGGTATGTCGGCTGATGATGTCCACTGACGAGCGTGAGGTTGTGAGGATTAGATCGAGTAGCCTAGCCTTGCCCATACGTTGAAAAGTTGTCCTCATTTGCATTCATATAGATGGTCTTGTACAGCGTACTTATTTATTTTCAAATTATATGCATGTTTACTGTATTCAAATTGGCTCGTATTTTCTGTATCTTGTTACGTCCCTCTGAGGACCTGGTCCGCTGCCAGGTGTATCTTTTCTTGAGTATTTGCAGGAGCGCAGATTTGGATGGTTACATGTGATCCGAGGATGTCTTCTCTTCGAGCTGTGATGGATAGCTGGTATTCTTATATTGTGTTGTGGTGTTGTACTCATATTGTATTTGCTCTTATATTCGAGTTGGTAGTGGATTTGTTTCCATCCAACTATCATCCTTAGATACTTCTTATTGAGATCTAGTTTCATAGATACTGGTCATTTATTTCTATATAATTTTGGTGCATTAGATTTAGATTATACCCTGTGACTTGTGACATATGTTTTATACCACTTATGGATTTGATATTCATATTACAGCGTACGTGTGGATTTGGTTTCCATATATTGGAGTTGCCATATCCATGCGGCTGGCATGCTTACGTGTCATAGTCCTACGTATTTTTGGGACTGGGGCGTGACAGCATCGGCGGTAGAACGCTGTCTAGGTCAACTATCTAGATAATAATCTCACACAAAAATCGGCCATGACCTCTCCAAAAGGAGGGCAACCACACAAACAATATATAAATCTGTCAAGATCTCAACTCCAAACGGAGGAGCAATATCATAATGATAATCACAATATACTCAATCACGAATCTAAGCACGATAAGATAACACAGAGATCTAACAACTATAAAGTCTAACCAACAACAACTACTACAACAACCACAACATCAATAATAATAATACATCATCCAAAATAATATACAAACAAGGTCTCAATCCAAAACCGGAGACAAATCCGGTGCTAAAAGCTAATAAAAACAATAGTAAGGTCTCAGTGATCCCGGCTACCAACCCGAAAATCACTCCTAAACTAGAGGGTCCATGTCTGCACCATCGACAGGCTCAGGTCCATAAAACGTCGGACACCAATCCACCGGATACTCTGAAAAATATGTTCAGTCAGGACTGGAGCAAGTACATCTCTAACAGCAGTTCTATTTAAATGATAAAAACTATAAAACAGTTATAGCAAGTAGCAAGAAAAATGGAGCAAGTATGAAACAAGGAAATATGTAAGTCACTGGTGCATAAAGGTAAAGATGCATGGATATCAGAGCAAGATAGTAATAACTGCAAGATACAAAAAATCTAAGCTAAGATCAAGTCTGTGCACATGAACGTGTAGTGAGTCCAGCATGAAAAATATGTAGTGAGTCAAGTCCAGAAACATGTAAGTGAGACAAGTCAAGAAATGCATGAGAGTCCAGACTATAAAGAATGAACTCGGTGTCTTTGAAATACTTGTTTCGACATGTAAACGGCTAGGGGTAAGTACGGCTCACCGCGCACTGGGTGCGCGGCTGCTATCATTCCAGATTAGACCAGAGGGAGTGATTCTTGATGATGCCAGATAGGAATGTTTACATGTCTACTTGAGTATTTTCCCGCCCCGACTAATACAAGTGGATCCAAGACCCGACACGCAAATCAAGATAAGTCCAGCCTGAACATGAATGATGCCTGTAGTGATGCCTGTAGTGATGCCAGTAGTGATTCCAGAATAGAGGCCAGAAACATGAAATGTACGTGTCACAAGTAAATGAATCTAGAAATACCAGTCAGTATCTCGTGTTGTGCCAGAATAATCATATGATACTATACTAGAAGCTGAATCATAATAATCATCAGATAATGAAAACTATCAGAGAATGTACTCGCCTGACGTCCTGAGCAACTGGCGATCCGAACCGGTGTCGCAAGGACCTAATGCGAAAAGCAAGGTTAAACAGGGTTCTAAAGAGTTAAACAGATATAAAATAACTAAAAATAGGCTTCTAGGGTCGTTCTAGGTCAAACGGGTCAAACCGGTGAAATCTGGGTCAAAAAGTCAACTCTGGGTCCAAAAAGTCAACCATGGGTCAAAACTAGGTCAAAAGTTGACTTTGGCGGCCAACCGAGTCAACTACGGTCAAGTCTGGGTCAAACTAGGGTGCTCCTGAAATTCTAGGTCAAACCGAGCTCATTAAGCTAGAAAACTCACAAACTCGCCTCCTTGAGATACCGGGATAACCTCGGTATCCGATACCTCAACCTACGCTATATACCCCGCCTAAACCCGCTAAAACCTATGCTAGCACACGTAAATATATATACATAAGCATATAAAAATCACTCCAATACTATTCCTAGGCTATTGCTCAAAAACCCCGCTTGAAACCCAATACCTTGGTTATCTTAAGGTATTGAAATACCTCGGTATCTCAAGGTATTGAGGTTTCGCTCTAAAACCCCTCTAACTAGCTATCTAGCTACTAATTATGCACCTAGTTATTAATCTAGGCTAGGTAGTATAGATATCTACCATATTTATATATATCTAAGTATGTATATACCTATATATATAGATATCCACACACATATACCCGAATACCCATTATCTTACCTATACCCATATATATATAACTTATAGGCATATAGATATCTATATCCTAGATAGGTAAATCTAAGTTTCTAGCTATCTACCTATCTAGTATCCATCTATCTAAATACCTAGCTATCTATCTATTAATCTAGCCCTCTAACTATCTATTTATCTTATCTACCTATTTATCTATCCATAGATATAGGTATCTACCTATGCATCTACTTATCTATATATCTAATTATCTATTCTAGTAACTATCTACTTAGCTATCTATCTATAATACTAACAAATAGCTAACTATAATCTATCTATCTATCTTATCTATTCTAATCTAGCTAGCTATCTATTTACCTAGCCATTTAACTATCTAACTATCTAATAAGTTATCTTACCTATTTATCTATCTATCTATCTATCTATCTATCTATCAACATATATATATATATGTAAACCCCCTGATTTTTCAAAATTTTAAAAACTGGATTTTTCACAATTTTCTGGAATTTTCTGGGATTTTTCTGTAAATTAAAAACAGGGTTTTAATATTTAAATGATTTTTAATTGATGTTAAACAGTATTAAAATATTATAAAAATAATATTTTTGGGTGTAAAATGAAAAGCTGGACTTAGGGCAATTTTTCTGGAATTTATCGGGCCCCGGACCTATTTTTAAATGCCTAAAAAGTATTTATTTATTTAATTAATTAATTATTAATTAATTACTGTTTTTATTAAATATTATTATTATTTTTAAAATAAGCGCGGCCCGGCCCAGCCCAACCCGAGCCCAGTCTCTAGCGGGTCGGGTCGGATCCGCCAGACCCGACCCGCAACCCGCTAGCCCGCTACCACCCTCTCCCCACGACCCGCACACAGCCCGACTTTTCCGCCGCCCCGCCCGGCCGCGCGCCGCTCGCCGGCGCCCACGTCCACCCCACGCCCCCGTGAGCCCCGCCTCCCCTGCCACGTCGTCCGCCTCCCTCGACTCGACCCCCCCACCGCCGCTGCGTATAAAACTCCCTCCGTCGACCTCCCTCGTCGAAACCCCCGCCACCGCCACTGCGCCGCACTCCTCGCCGAACGCGCCGCGCCGCCGCCAGCCTCCGGCGCCACCCCCGCACCGCCTCGCCGCCATCGCCCCCGCCTCCGTCGGCCAGCAGCGCCGCCTTCTTCTCCCCCTCCTCCGTCGAGCACAGCAGCAGCGCCCAGCCCTCTCCCCGCGCCGCCTCCAGCGCCGCCGTGGACGCCTCGCCGCCCTCCGCCGCACTGACCCGGCCCCTCCGCCGTTGCCGCAGCCGTCCCAGCCGCCGGAGCCCCGCCGCAGCGTGCCCCAAACCCTAACCCTAATTTCTGTCCCTGTGTCCGACACGAGTCGGACACGTGTCGGACACGGTTTGGCCCTGGTTTTCGGGTCCCCCTTCAGGTACGCGTAACTTTTTGCTCGTAGCTCCGTTTTCGGTTCTGTAAATTGCGTTGCGAAGCCTGTATGACCCTCTCGGTGTTCGGACAAACTGTTCGGGGCACCGCGTCCTGTGGTGATCGCACACCGCGATCCAAAAACAGGAAAAACCCAGACCCTGTTTTACCCCAGAACCGAGTCCGCCCCGCCAAACGGGACGACTTGGTCGCGCGCGGTCTTCACAGACACGAGCGCCTCGTCGATACGGACGTGTGGGATTTCACGGAAGCTGATTTGGGTGTGCGTGCACACCGAAATCAACGCGTATCCGCGGACATCGCCCCGTATCTGTCTTTTCTGCAATTTGACCTAACTTTGTGTACACACGTCGTATTGAAACGAAACTTGCGCCATCGGACTCGTAGCGATACGCTGGTCCTGTGGGTCAAGTTTGGTCCGATTCTGAGAACGTTGACGAAATCGCGTGTCATGGGCCCCACTGGCCCCGCTCGACGGGCGATTTCGTGATCGGCTCATCGGAATTCAAATCTGAAAGTTCCGTTGGGTTCGTATCAGCGTTCCTGACCTGTTGACACTGAGTTTGGTGAATTTGGAGACCGTTGACCCTGACGCGTTTTTCGGTGCAAAGCGGGCCCACCGGTGGACCCCGTTTTGACCCGAAACTGCCGTTTCTGCCCTTGTCTCCAAATTGGACCCAAGGACAGGCGTTTCTAGCTGATTGATATTTTTTGGATCTGATGGTGATGTTTGTTTCAGCAACCGGAGTACCGCCTGCAATTCCAGCTGAAGTCAGAGCCGTAAACATAGCCGGAACCACAGGCAAGTGTACCTTGCCAAACCCTGCAGCTTGCTAATTATTTTCTGGACTTAATCATGCAATAATGGACAAATAAAGCTTGCCAAATCTCAGTAATTCTTGACATAGTATTTTAATGGATTTCTTGTGGAATTAAATATAAACTTGTTTTAACTGTTAAAACCTAGGACCGAGTGGCGTACTTAGCGTCCGATTACCAGTCGGGTGCCAACTCCGTACGCGGAGTTGTGTAACGTCACATAGAGATGGATATCGAGGCCCGATAATGTTCGTACTTGTCTTATCAAATACTCCAGAACCCAGGACACTTGACACTATTTCATGAGACAGAGTCTTCCTGAGACATTCGAGGTGATTCTGTATAGGATGCATGTTTTATGACATAGACTTTACATTCTTAGACATTTGATTCATAGCTATCAGACTTGCTGCATTAGTTATAATCGTGCGTGACATGGACATGAGGCATCGTGGACATGAGACGTGGGATTACATTAGGTGGGGAGAGACACACAGACTACAGGCTGATATTATATATAAAACATAGTATATAACATAGTGTAGTTCATAGTTATTGCCGCTACCGGCTCCCCGACACAGAGCTTGTAGTGGCTTCAGCCTGAGTTCTAGTGCTGCTCTCATGTTGCATATCACTTAGCTGGTTACATAGCTTACCCCCTTGTTTAATTAACTGCTGCTCTGTATTTATTTGGCTTGTATTTTCTGTACCTTGCTGTCCCCTGAGGACCTGGAATGGATGATGTCCCCAGGTACAGCTGAAGAGAACTACCCAGAAGTGTACGGTACCGGAGCACTCCTCGGAACAGAACCAGGAACAGAGGACGAGATAGTGGCCGAAGACTTCTCTTGAGCGCCGGCTGCAACTACTCAGTATTTACATTTTCCAGCATTTATTTCCTGTCTTTTCTTAATTGTAACAGAATAATTCTCGGATTTGTTTCCCGAGATAACCTTATTTGATATTGCATATTTATTTCCATTGCATTATTTCTGGCAATTAATCTGTCTATTTCTGTGGATGAGATTAGAAATACCTGAGACTTGTACTTATTACTGCTAGACTACAGCTTAAGCATGCCCTGATGGATCCATTAAATTGGGTTATCCATCGGTGCGTGCTGCTGGCCATTGCTCACGTGCTCAGTCCCTCGGCATTTTGGGACTGAGGCGTGACATGGTTTTTGTGGTGGCCCATGCAGGTCTACGACTAAATATGGTAAACTACATGCCTCCTAGTATTCTCCCGCCCGACACGAAAAGCAAGACGCGAAATACATTATTCAAGACATGAAATCCAGTGTTCTAACTCTACATATAATCATCAATGGTACTAATAAAGCAGGAAATTTATTTATCACAATATAAAGGTTAAACTTGAAGTGCAGGTACTTGCCTGATGTTTGGATCCCAATATAGTTTGGTATCTCGGGAAAATTTCCAGAAATAAGTCCGGATGCTGAAATAAACATTACCATCATGCTCAGAAGATGTCAAATAGCTAGAAACGCCTATCCTTGGGTCCAATTTGGAGACAAGGGCAAAAACGACAGTTTCGGGTCAAAACGGGGTCCGCCGGTGGGCCCGTTTTGCACCAAAAAATGCGTCCGGGTCAAAGGTCTCCAAATTCACCAAACTTAGTATCAACAGGTCAGGAATGCTGATACGAACCCAACGGAACTTCCAGATTTGGATTCCGATGAGCCGAACACAAAATCGCCCGTCGAGCGGGGCCTGTGGGGCCCACGACACGCGATTTCGTCAACGTTCTCAGAATCGAACCAAACTTGACCCACAGGACCAGCGTATCTCTACGAGTCCGATGGCGCAAGTTTCGTCTCGATCTGACGAGTGTGCACAAAGTTAGGATGAATTGCCGAAAAGGCGGATACGGGACGATGTCCGCGGATACGCGTTGATTTCGGTGTGCACGCACCCCCGAATCAGCTTCCACGAAAACTCACACGTCCGTATCGACGATGCGTACGTATCTGTGAAGACCGCACGCGACCAAGTCATCCCGTTTGGCGGGGCGCACTCAGTTCCGGGGTGAAACAGGGTCTGGTTTTTTCCTATTTTTGGATCGTGGTGTGCGATCACCACAGGACGCGATGCCCCGAACAGTTTGTCCGGACACCGAGAGGGTCATAGAGGCTTCACAACGCAATTTACGAAATTAAAAACGGAGCTACGAGCAAAAAGATATACGCACCTGAACGGGACCCGAAAAACCGGGGAAAATTGTGTCCGACTCGTGTCGGACACGCGGATCGAACTAGGGTTAGGGTTCAGGGAATCCGGCTGTAGGCGGCAGCTTGGGCGGCGGAGGAGGGCGGCGCCGCTGCGGGGGAGGCCGAGGGCGGCGCCGGCGTTGCTGGCGGAGGCGGCGGCGCGGGCACGGCGGCCGGGGACGGTTGGGGCGGCCGCTGCTGTCTACTGCGGGGTCGGCTGCTGGCGGAGCAGCGGCGGAGCTGGGCGGGAACGGCGGGGGCTGCAGCGGGCGGCGCCGGTGGCTGACGACGCGGCGGAGCGGAGGAGTGGCGGAGCAGAGGGGGTGAGCCGGCGGGGTCGTGGTGGCCGGAGGGGGGGTTGAAGGGTTTAATATAGGGGAGGGAGAGGGAGGAGAGAGGGGAGGTCGGCCGGCGGTTGCGGGGTCGTGGCGGCCATGGCACGGCGCTCGCAGCGGCGTGCGGAACGGCCGGACGCGGCGGACTCGGCGGCGGATGCGCGGGCTGCGGGGAGAAGGGGAACGGGTCAGTCGGGTCCGGGCGGTTCGGGTTCAAGCGGACCCGACCCGACCCGCTAGACGGATGGGCTCGGGCCCAATGGGCTGGGCCGGGCTGGAATGGTTGGCTGGGCCGGAATTAAATATAAATAATAATAATAATAATAAAAATAATAATAATAATAATAATAATAACAATTAATTAATTAATTAAATAGTTTTAGGTGATTCAAAATTAGGTCCGGGGCCCGATAAATTCCAGAAAAATTACCCTAAGTCCAGTTTTCCATTTTACACCCAAAAATATTATTTTCACAATATTTTAATGTTGTTTATTATCAATTAAAAATTAGATAATATTTCAAAATCCTGATTTTAATTACAGAAAATTCCAGAAAATTGGGAAAAATCCAAGTTTTAATATTTTTTGAAAAATCAGGGGCTTACAATACGGCTTCCCGTGTCCGAACGGAGACACGCACTCACCCTCAAGACACCCGACAACGTCTACCTAGGTCCGTCTAACCTAGGGCATCATCCAAAATTGGGCCAAATTCGGATTCCACCCGAAATTGACACAAAACATAGTGTTAAAGTCTCCAAACACTACCCAACTAGTTCCAACTTCCTCCCACGGGTAGCCTAAGGGTCTAGGAAGGTTCTAAACTATTAATTACACTATATAAGAGTAATTACAAGGGGAAATTTAGGGTTTTACCTCTTGGGAGTTGGAATCCCAAGCCAAAATCTCAAGAATGCTCTAAATCCACCTCCCTCAAGCTCCAAGCCTCAAATCCAAGCTCCAACACCAAATCTAGGCTCTACCCACCTAGGTTAGGGAAAATGCAAGGTTAGGGTTCAAGTAAGGAAGAAGAAATGGAAGAAAGAAGGAAGAAAAGTGAAGAAGAACTTACTTTGGAGAAGAAAGAAGAAGAAAGAAGAAGTAGAATGTGAAGAAGAAGAAGAAGAAGTGGAATGAACAAAGGGGGAGAGAAGGGCTGCTCCCTGCTGGCCACGGGTGGGAATGGGGGCTGAATGGGTCGGGTCTCACATGTAATAGGGTTTACAAGTCTCAAAAATACCCAAAATGCCCTCCTAACTCTCGGTTTTGGGTTCCGGGTTCCAAAAACACTCAAACTAACTCCAAATCTCTCCCACTAACCTTCTAAAAATAAAATAAATATTTCTAAGCCCCAAAATAATTCTCACAAGGGTGCGGGCTGGGTCGGACATGGGTCCACTAGGGTCTGACATGGGTCCAGGCTAGCCAAAATCCTAAAACAAACAATAAAAATATAATGCAATCATTAATTAATTATAAATACAATTAATAAAAATAATGCACAATTAACTAAATTAAAAATAAAAAAAATACCCGGCTCTGGAAATGGGGTGGTGACAGCTCAACCCCCTCCCCTCCCCGCCACCGCTACCCCTCCTCCCCGCACCCCCGCCGGCTCAGCTGTCACGCCCCAATACCGGAATACGGAGACGGACATGGCCAGCTCCCATGTACAAGGTATAGAACGTCGTACGACGGTCACGGCTGTAACTAGACAAGGGGTGCATACTACAAGCAAGTCACTTAGGGTCACATAGAATATCTATTGTCTCAATTAGTCAAATAAGAACAGTAAATATAGAACATATATGATAAGGAAGTAAGGTGTCCCAAACGCCATGCCACAACATTCAAGAAACCAGCTGTACAAAAATGAGAAGGCTGGCGGAGTAACAAGAGTACATGACCATGATCAGCTGCAGTCTGATTAATTATAATCATGTAGGGAGTTAAATATCCAGATTTACGGCTAATAAGTGTCGGTGGCTAAACGCCAAAAATGAGTAAAATGTGAAATAACAAGCAGGGAAGAAGAAACCCACTCGTTTTCTTCAGTGGCCATCCGTCTGGTGCGCGACATTGTTTAGGGGGAAGTACGCTTGATCTTCGGATGCTGGCTCTAAACCTGACCATGCAAAACCAGTGGAGTTAGACCCCAAATAACAAGTACTATAAAGGAAACACGAATGCAGAAATAAAACCAGGTTATGAAATAGATTCATATATATATATATATATATATATATATATATATATATATATATATATATAGTCATGTCTTGTAGTTTTGGTTCATATATCGTGGCACAACAATCAAACACTACAACCAAACAAGGACAAGGATTAAACCATCGCACCATGATAGTCCATGTCCCTAGACTATTTGACAGCAGATACAATACACAAACACTCTTAGTTACATAATCGGCCAATCACTTGTATGCCTTACTAGATGGAGCCTGGGTTAACCCAGAGATATTATGCATATAGGAATCCTCATATCGAACCAAGTACTAGCAGGGTAGCCGAGCTACAAATTGTCGTATAGCACATAGTAGTATGCACCAGTCCCTCGTAAGGCCACTGTGCTAAGATCTCATAGAACACATAGTATCATATAATAGTCGGATATTGCCACCAACTAATGAGGATTTAAATAATATCCATGGGGACTAGCCCGCACACCCCAATTCAGATGACTGGAGGTGGCTAGTTAGGCACGATCTCGAGATTTCATTCCCTCACAATGCTCTACAAGTTTAGTTGTCTAGTTAACCCTAAAGTTAGCTGGAATCTCATGGCATGGTCACATGGTATTCTACTTATATGATGTACCGTAGTACGGCCATGCTAGATACGAATCAACTTTGTCACTTGATAGTTCAATTTAGATTCACCCCAGCGTGATGCAACAATCAACAGATCCTAGCCACGCTTGGTCATTGACTAACCATTATGTCCATGCTGGAGATTGAGTCATATCACATGTCATATAGCGCATAGGTACACCGCAGTGTAAATATGTAATATAATCACGTAGGAATACTTAGCTCGTAGGAACACGTAGCACGTAGTAAGTGTATCAGCACGAATACAAGTGGTCGGGTCATGACGCATAGATGGGTCTAATACTTTTGTGGTCATCAAAGTCACACATACAACTCATAAAGTCCAAAGGAACATTCAACCAAAACTAGTCCAATAAAACGTATGCAAGGGGTCGCATGCACGCAGAAAGATCAAGGTCGCATAAGAAGTCAGTCCGCATGACAATCCTGGCCGCATGGAGTCATGCCGCATGGAGCCAGGGCTAGGTCTACTCCTCGGGATAAGTGATAAAGCGATAGGGAATAAATAAAGTGTCAGTGACGTGACATAAAGTGTGTCAGGAAGAAAAGACAAAACCATAAAAAGCTGTGCCACGGTTTCAGAGTCATGCGTCCAAGTATGGTGGCCGCATACTCTGCTTGTCGCATAAGTATCGGTGTCGCATGGGGTTCGATGCCGCATGGAGTGTTTTGGACTTTAGCAAAATTCTCATTCGTTCAACGAGTGAAAACAAGTGTTTAAGGACACTTGTGCGATGGCAGTCATGCGTCCAACAAGATGGACTTATGCTGGTCAATATGCGGCAAGAGATCTGGCCGCATAACCCTCTCGGGCCGTATAGCACTCTCGCTGGCTGCATGAAGACTTCGTCTTCTCCAACAGCAGGTTCGGCCATGGCAAAAACTCCCCAAAATTAAAATATCATTTTCTTCATAAAAACTACATTTTTAACTCCGAATTGAGTGAACCAAAAGCCAAAACATTCGAAATAAAGTGCTCCATCCTTCCCAAAAATTATTTTTCGAAAATACTATGTTTTAGTATATCAAAACCACCAAAACTCAAGAAACCCATAAAATACTAAGTTAGAAAAGTAGATCTAAGCAAATATATCCATCAAAACCGAGAACTTCAAGTATTAAAAGCGGTCAAAATCATCATAAGCACAGAATAGACAAATATAATGCAAAAAAAAGAACAAAAAATGAAAATCAAAAGATTTTTCCATGTAGTACAAGTTGTACTTGCCTAGAATGAAAGAAAGAGGGGAAATAAAGAATGAGGGAAGAGAGAGAAACAAGTTAGCTTATATAGCTAGGCTTTGAGATTTAGACCATGGGTTCAAATTCATGAATAAATCAACCCACAATAAAACATGAACCATGCTAAACCAAAGAATGTGTATAATCTCCATGCATGCAACCTAATGATCATGTGAGCAAGAAATAATCTAAGCAGAAATAAATACAAGCAAGAAATAAATAAATAAATAAATATATCCTAAAATACGTATTTCGGGAACGGAGAGTGACAACCCTCAATGTCTTCTTCCCTATCCCCTTCCTCTCCCTTCCCCCAACCGCGAGCCACCATCGTCAATCCCCCGCTAACCCCCCTCCCCTCCCTGCCATCGCCACCCCTCCTCCCCCACCCTCGCAGACTCAGCCCTCCTCCATCTCCCCACCTCCCCGCGGCCTCCTCGAGCCTCCGCCGGCTCTGACGGAACAAATCCCCCTTTTCTATCTCGTACCCCACCCCCCTGCGGCCAGATCCGTGCCCCCTCCTCGCTCCACCTAGGCAGATAAGCACCAGGGCAGCGCCCGCCCGCACAGGCCACAGCGTGCCTGCTACCCAGCCTCCCGTGTTGTCCTGGCCGTATCGCATGACCACCCCAGCAAGCGGGGAGGAGGGCACGGATCTGGCAGGGGGTGGCAAGGTGGAGAGAGGGGGGCACAGATCTGGCCGGAGGGGCGAGGTGGAGAGGGGGGCACGGATCTGGCCGGGGGGGAGCAAGGAGGCCGCGGGGGCGAGGTGAAGAGGGGGGTATTTTCAGCCAGAGCTGGTGGGGGCTCGGGGAGGCCGCGGGGAGGTGGGGGGGACGGAGGGGGGGCTGAGCCGGCGGGGGCGCGGGGAGGGGGAGGGGGTGGCGGGGAGGGGTGGGGAGCGAGGGAATGTGGCAATGAGGGGGAAAAGAAGACAGGGGCATTTTCGTCCAAAAATATTGGTCAAACTAGTTGACTGTTAGGAAGAGATGAATTCCGTCAAAAGTGAAAATTTTTGTACATTATGGAAATAATGTGGGGTACATCCTGAATATGGATAAAAAAGGTGGGAGATAACTCAAATTTTTTCATAATAATAAGTGGACTTTTGGTACGCAAAATATTAGAGAAATTTTGAGTTACCTCCAACTTTATTTACCCATATTCAGGGTACACCCCACATTATTTTCATAATGTACAAGATCCTCCACTTTTGACGGAATCCATCAAGAATTGACGATCAACCTATTTGACCAATTTTTTTGACAAAAATACTCCTCCTTTATTTTCCTTTTCCTCTTCCTCTTCCCTCTCACCCCCTCATTCCCGCCCCCGCCATCGTCCTCCCTCCCCATCCCGTCCCCCCTCCATGCCACCGTCGCTGCCCCCGTCCGTTCCCCTCTTCCCTCTCACCCCTTCCCCTCCTCCCCGCCACCGTCTCCTGTCATGCCCCGATCTCCTACAGGAATTGGTCGTCCCCGCTAGGCGTGAATCACAGAGCCAGCGCTCCCGCAGGATGATCGTTTCCATCGGAACATAATGTCGCACGAGCCTGGAGTTGCGTTCGCGCAAGACATATACTGAAACGGCCATTGATAACTAGTTCGTAGAGTCGTCATAGCAAAAACATAGAACAAACACAAGTATTGAATCCAAAATACGATCTTTATTGATATAAAGTAAAAAATTACAAGCGGCGCTAAGCCGAGATTATAAGTCACTCGTGCTCTCTCTCTCTCTAAAATGAATATTCCCTCAGGCTTATAACTGAATCAACACTCTGGATGATGATGTTCTCATACATTATGTCTCATATATGTGAGCTCCAGGTCCACGCGCCATGCTCCAAGATGTCAAGTGCGGTCCGGCGCCTCAATGCGTTAAGCGATCACCGAATCCGTACGAGTTCTCCCTGCACCCTGCATGCAATCTAGTTGGGTATCAGTACATTGAGTGCATTGGTGGGAAGGCCTCTCACCCATGCCACAAAACAAGTACGTTCATTAGTTATGTGTGCCAACTAATTATGTTGTCTTTCTAGTCTTTGCCTTAGGATCAGTTACATTACAATATAATGAAAGTAATATCCGTGTCTGCAAAGGAGTGTCGTACTGCAAACAACTGAGTTCGTCTTACCAATTCTTACCATTCGGCATTTTCTGTCATATGTAGCAATATAATCAATGATCTACTAAATAGAGAAGAATATCTATGCAATCCAAGTGTTACATTTGTGTCTCTGCCTCAGACCTGTTCTAATCGAACTATGTTATATACCGTGCATCCATTCTAAATGTGCAAGGTGCCGTACAAATGTACTCCTTCATGTTACTCCTCTTCTGAATGCAGATAGACTCTATACATGACTTATATATATGAAGGTCACTGACTCTGTTATCCATATTGGATATGATCTGGGATGGAACGGCTATCTTCCCAGCTCGGTTGCGAGCCTTACTGGGTGTCCCGAACCATCCGGCGAGTCGGCTGACCTTCCGGGTCAGTAGCAAGCCTTGATGGATGTCCCGCACTCGCCCGCTAGAAATTCAGCTAGTGTATTACCAGGACTACACTGGCATTGTCCTTCCGGGCCGACATGATTCGGATGTCTCAGCAATCGTGTCGAGGACCCTTCTTTATCTGGTGCGCAACCAGTTGTCTGTGACCATGCAACTACCCCCCACTTACAATCCTAGCCGAAGACTTCCTGTTCGGTTTCTCTTATCCGATGAATTTAGCTCGGTTCAATCTTGCCGAGGACTACACTCAGATCTTTCTTCCTTGCGCAGCTCTCTAATTAGAGACTGCCTTGGTGATCTGGATATCCTGAGTACTTTCTTTTCTTTCCTTCTCCTAACTCGGAATGACTACTTGATATTATTCCTCGTCTATGTATTCAACATGACTATACTCTATCCCGTGTCATATTCCGTGCGGTGAGATGACTCAATATGAACTCAAAACTACTTTCGTGGCACATATAAGAAACTACTATATTCAACTAATAAGCCCGATTACGTAAAAAGAAAGTAAAATCTTCATGTTCTATACAATGATAAGGCGGGGTTATCCCCTTAGCTATGTGCGTTCATCTCTTTTTAATAACATGCAAAGGTTATCACTTAAAACTAGCATGTCTTATTCCTTTTCTTAAGTGTGTAGCTAAGCAGGGACAGGTTCACTGGGGCCACCCACCTTAGCGATGAACCGTATCGGCCGAGCGAGACTCCGAGCGCGCCTCTGAAAAGTCTAAGTCTGAACTCCATTCGAAAGTCCAAGTCTGAATGCCTTTGCATCGAACGGGTCATCTCGCTGAGCAAGGCAGGTCAGTTCGCTACACTTGTACCATTTGAATCAGCCCTCCGGGTTGAGCGGAGTGGGTCGTTACACCGCCGCCCCCCGTCCCTAACCTCGTCCCCCTTCCCCGACACAGTCGCCGTCCCCCCTCCCTACACCGGCCCCCGCCCTCCCCGCCACCCCCGCCCTCCCCGCCACCGTGATTGCTGCTGCTGCTCTCGAGAAAGGGGGCGGGTGGGGAGGGAGGGCGGCGGCGGCGGCGGGTGTCACAACCCGCATCTGAAATAAAGGCACGATTAGTGAACAACGCCCAGCCTACGTCGCAATATCGGCAGTAGAATGTTGTCTGGTTCAACATAACTATATATATATCTCACAATATATATATATATATATATATATATATATATATATATATATATATATATATATATATATATATATATATATATATATATATAAATCAATACTCAATCACAATATCAAACTAGAGGAAGAAATTGTACGATATGGAATAGAAGCAAAAGAAATACGAGAGTCACAGATACAAGTACAAGTCTAACATCTAGTTACAACACAATAGTCTCCAAAATAATAATATATGTCAAGGCTCTAAAGAGTCAAATACAAAGCAATAATAATAGCTAAGTCTCTTATGTCGCTAGTGCTACGTCCTCTTGTACTAAAGGTGCTATCTCTCCTGCTGGCTCACCATCATGTGCCCCGTAATATGTGGGACACATCTCCTCTAGCCAGTCATTTAAAAAATATATCCAATCAGGATTGGAGCAAAGTACAAAACTCTGAAAACAGTTCCAAATACATGGTAGAACATATATGACAAGTAATAGAAAAGAATACAAGATGTACAAGTAACTAGAAAATAAAAATATATTAGAATAGGCATATAATGTACTGGAAGAAAAGAACATGCAATATAAATAATCTGCAAGTAATGAAAATAGATAATACTAGCTAATGTGCCTTAGAGTATAAGTTCGTTATGTGATCGGATTGGGTTGAACATAAAGTAAATAGATAACTTGATTATACGTGGGGTGTATAATCGACGTGTACATGAGGTAAAAGGGGTTTGATTATATAAACAACTTCTACTCCCCCGTACCCAACCAATACTCATGGATCTGATCACGACACATTATGAACATGAGTAATATGGGCACAATGTACACGAGACAGTGTGTGAATACGAAGTACATGATAATCAATAGCTGATGCATACGATAAAATATATGTGAAGGAGTACCCGTGGAACACGGTAAAGGGATAATATCTCCTGATAGGATCCATATAGTACCAGTTCGTGTAACCACTGTGTCAAAAATTAAGTATACAGTTCTAGAACAAGTGATATATACACTATCATAAAATAAAAACTAACAGAGAGATATACTCGCCTCTGGTCCTGAGCAAAATGGCGTCTCTCGATGCCCAAGCTAGTGTCACACAATCCTATTTAGGAATTATCATGTTAATAGGTGTAATAAAGGTGATAATGAGTATAATGCATTAATACATGCTTTCTAGGACAGTACTAGGTCAATTTCTAGCTTCTAGGTTGATTACAAGGGTATTCTAGTGAATACTTATCTCGCCCCAGTCCCAAAATACCGAGGGACTAGCCACGTGGCAATGGCCAGCAGCACACACCAATAGACAAATCCAATTTAATGGACCCATTAGGGTGTACTTAAGCTGTAAAACAATAGTAAATAGGTCTACGATACAATGTCACAGTCTAATTCTAATCTCATCCACAGAAAGTAATCACAGATCAATGCCAGAATAATCAAAATAAAATATAATCTAACAAGTCTCAATAAAAGTGTCTCGGGAAACAACCCGAGAATTAGTTTGGTACATCAATTCAATATACAGGAATAAAGTAACTAAAAATAGAAATAACTGAGTATATAAAGCCAATACTCAGGAGAAATCCTCTGGCATGACCTCGTCCTCGGGTTCTGGTACTGCTCCAATGTATGCTCCTATCCCGTACACCTCGGGATAGATCTCCTCTGCTAAACCTGGGGACATAATCCTGATCCAGGTCATCAGGGGACATAGCAAGGTACAAGAATAACTCAAGCCAAATAATGCAGTGCAGTAATAAATGAATCAATAGGGTAAACTATGTAACCAGCTATGTGATATGCAAATGAGGGCATTAATCATACTCAGGCTGAGACTACTATAGGCTATGTGTCGGGGAAACCCATAGCAGCATTTTTTTCGAAGGGCTAGTAAATGTGCCAAAGCTCTGTGTTAGAGTCTAAGGCACCTCCAGTAATGTAATATATATATATATATATATATATATATATATATATATATATATATATATAATCAGCCTTTCGTATGGTAAGTCTCTCTCCACCCAATGTAATCACACGTCTCATGTTCACGATATCTCATGTCCATGTCACGCAAGATCATGACCTCTAACTGATGCAGCGAGTCATAATGATAGATAAGCATATGCAATAAAGTCTATGTCACGAATTCTGTAACATATACAGAATCACTAGGAATAACTCAGAAGATTCTTTCTCATGAACAGTGTCAGGTGTCCTATGGTATGACATACTTGATAATGCAAGCACGAAAATATATATAGTGTCGTGATATCAATCTCTAGGTGACGTTACACAACTCCGCATACGGTGTTGGCACCCGAATACTATTCAGACGCTAAGCAATATCACACGGTCCTAGGTTGAACATTATATCAAGAGTATATATATATGTACAAAGAACTCAAACAAATATTGTAACAGGAATTACTGCAAGTTGGCAAGGTACACTTGCCTGGGGTTTGGTTTCCAACTGCTGCTCTGGTATCGACGGGATCTGCATGTACTCCTCCAGTTGCTGAAATAAATACTACCATCATGTTCAGAAGATATCAAATAGCTAGAATTGCCTGTCCATAAGTCCAATTTGGACACAGGGGCAAAAGTGACAATTTCTGGTCAAAGTGGGGTCCACATGTGGCCCAATTCGCACTGAAAAATGTGCGAGAGACAATGTTCTCCAAATTTATCAAACTTAGTGTCTACAAGTCTAGAACGACGATACAAACCCAACGGAATGTCCAGAACTAGATTTCGATGAGCCGATCATAAAATCGCCCGTCAAGTGGAGCCGTGGGGCCCACGATACGAGATTTTGTCAACGTTCTCAGAATTGAACCAAACTTGGGTCACAGGACCAGAAAAATGCTACGAGTCCGATGGCGCAAGGTTCGTTTCAAAACGACGAGCATATACAAAGTTACAACAAGTTTCAGAACAGGGCCGATACGGGGCATTGTCGACGGATACGCGTTGATTCCGGTGTGCACGCACATCCAAATCAACTTCCACAAAATCCCACACGTCCATATTAACGGCGCGCACCTTTCGGTGATGTTCGCACACGACCAAGTCGCCTCGTTTAGCGGGGCGCACCCAGTTCCGGGAAAAATTAGGGTTTTAAATACCAAGTTTTTGGTCATTTTCACCCGTGAATAAATTATAATCTACAACACCAAAAATGGAACAAAAATAGGGTTTTAAAACTTGGTCATAAGGTCTAAATTATTGTTCAAGTAGATTTTGAAAACAATTAACAGGTTGCACGCAAAACGATCGTGAACAGGGGAGTTCAGGAATAATTTCTAAATTTTTAGAAATGGGATTTTTTTTCTGATTTTGCATCGCGATTTGAGACCGACACATGATGCGATATCCCGAACGAGTTGCACGAGTTTCGAGGGGGTCATGCGATCTTTGTACAGGATTCGACAGAACAGAAATCGGAACAATGTACAGGGAGTTACGAGAGCTTGAAGGGAGGTACCTCACTAATTTTTGCGACAAGGTGGCGCGGCGTGGCACGGCGGCGGGGTTACTGTGCTGCGGCGGCTGCTGGCGGCGTCGACGTCACCGGGGAAGGGTTGGCGGGGTCCTGGGGCTCGTGGAGGCGGCCGGAGTACGGTGGAGGCGGCTCGGGTCGACGAGGGAGTCGGCTCGTAGAGGCGGCCAGAGGGGCTCTGGCGGAGGAAGCGGCGGAGGCAAGGGCTAGGGCGGTGGTGGCCGGGGAGCTCTGGGCTGAAGTCGTCGCCGGAGTGATGGTGGTGGCGGTGGTGCTAGTGGGGATGGGGGCTTCGTGAGGGCGGTGGTGGCCGGGGAGCTTTGGCTCGGAGGGGGTTTATAAAGGGGAGAGGCCGAGCGGGGGGGATCGTGGCGGCGGTTGCGGGGGGTCGTGCAAGCGGTTGCGGGCGGAGCGGGGCCGGCGGTTGCGGAGTTGGCGGCGGGGACGAGGGGATCGGGGTCGTGGGGGGGTTCTGGAATTGGGTTAACGGGTTCAGGTCGGGTTGGGTAGGACCCGACCCGTTAGGTTTAGGGGTGGGTTCGGTTCAGTTGAGTGGGGTTCGGTTCGGTTCAATTGGTCCGGGTTCAGTCCGGTTTGAGCCCGGTTCAACCTGGTTTAATTAAAATAGGGGTTTTTAGCTATTTAAAAATAGTTTTGATCCCAATAAATTCCAAAAAAATTACACAACATCCAATAATTAATAATACACCCAAAAATATAATTTTTGTAATATTTTAATAATTATTTTAATCCATAAAATATTAATCTCTGAAGGATATTTTTAATGATTAATTAAAAATTACCGAAAAATCCAGAAATTTTATTTTTTAAAATTAAAAAAAAACAGGGTGTTACAATACTAGGTGATACTAGGTCTTCATTGGGTTTCTAAGTTATTACCAAAGGGTACTAAGTTATATTAGCTATGAACACTATATACCTTATGTATATCACTTAGTTAATAGGTAATACTTTAGTATACTTTTTTTTTACCTTAGCTTATAATACCAATAAAATGCATGGCTGATACCACATAACCCCAATCTCACTAATACTTGACCTAGATTTTTGAGATTCTATGATACCCATCTACTACCTAGTTTAACATCCTAAAATAACTATTATACATAATATACATAGTATATAACTATAGTTTATATTCACTAACTAACCTTATCTACAATTACCTAACATGATAACCCATGTGTCACCCCCACATTTCAGATTAGGGGTATTTTTGTCTTTTCATAATTAATGTGTAAATGATTGCATGATAATTAATTATATTTAAATTGCTGTAATTTTATTTGATTATTGTACATTACCGTTGTTTCGATAATTAGAACGCTACACTTGCCCTTGTCTTCCAACCGATTTCACACCCTTGTCCTAGACGTGCCAGACTGTTATTTTGATCCTTGTGTGACTCATAACTATGTCTTGTTGTACTTCATTTTAGTCACACAACATTCGTCGCAACCGACTTTATTTAATTCTATATAAATTATTTTGATCCTTGTGTGTTCCAATCGAAATTGGAGACACAATCTCGACCCATTTTGAGCAACCCAAATTAGGATAATATTCTATTCTGAGTCTACTTCATTCATGACACTTGTGTCCCACTTAATTTTAACCCCTTGTACTTGTAATTTATTTTAGAACACCACTTACATTTATTTTAAATAAGTTAAATTCATAAATCTTACTTTGTGCAATTTTTTAATTATTGGGCACTTTTGTGCAAAAGTGCATTGAGGTATCCATTTCGTTGGACACGTGTAAACCCCCACACCCAAAATTAGGCCTACTTGGCTTAGATAGTGAAACTAGGTCTAGATTGAACCCAATTAGAATTAGAACACGGCATTTTATTTAATTATATAATATTTATATCACCTAGCGCACCCTACCGTTGCTTCGATAATTGGAGCACTACACTAGCCATTGCCTTCCTATAAATTTCATAACCTTGTCCTAGGCGTGCCCGCCTACCATTCTGATCTTTGTATAACTTATAATTATGCTCTCTGGTGCTACATTTTGGTCGCACAATAAACGTCGCGGACGTTATTTCTTAATTCTAAATAAAATACGGCTTTGTACCCTCGTGCGTTCCAATCGAAATTGGAGACACAATCTTGACTGTTTTATACAACCCAAAAATATGATAATATTCTACACTGAATCTTTTATGTCCATGACACTTGTGTCTCACCTAATTTTATCCCCATGTACTTCAAATAAATTTAAGAACATCTTGCGCATTCAATTTAATTAATTAAAACCTAATTTCCATCTTTGTGCAATTTTTCCAATTGTTGGGCATTTTTATGTAAAAATGCATTGAGGTGTCCACACCATTGGACAATACATGAAGAAACCCAATTTTCCCTTCACATGATTTTTTTTTATAATTTTTCGGAATGTGCAACGCACAACATTGCCTCATTTATTTTAAACATATCCTTGCATTTAATTAATGCAAATTCTAGTCCTCCAAACATTTCCATGTGAGTCCAAGGCCCAATCCCAAGGAGTGTTGACCAAGCCCTAATCCTAGGTCAACCCCTAAACCTACAAATCTCACATTTATAAATATACTTTTCCTAGTTTTTCTCCACCTAAAATCAAACCCCAAAACACCAACCCCATCCCCAACCCTAAAATCAGCCGACCCCCACTTCTCATCCCTGTTCATCTCTCCCTCACCCTTCCCTGACGGCCGGAGCATTCCCCAACCGCCGCCGGAGTCTCGCCGAAGCGGCCACCCTAACCGACGTTCTTCTCCTCCCCGTCCCAGCAGACCCCGACCGCCTTCATCTCCCCTTCACTCGTCGACCGGAGACTCCTCCACACCAACCGCCGCCTCGCCAGTCCCCGCTGAAGCTCCCACGTCGATCCTCGCCTCTCCTCAAACTCGCCAGCCTACGATGACCCACTCGCCGGATCCTTCTCCCTCTCTTCTTCCTCCAATCTACTCCACGCTGCTCACCGCCACCCCCTCTTCTCCTTCCTTCCGAGCAGCCCGAGCACCGCCGGAGAGCACCGTCGGAGACCCGTGAACCCGACGCTGCGGTTCCCTTGACTTCTCCTTCCCTAACTCCTTCTCCTCCCCGGCCACTTCCCTCAGCCCGTCACCAGCATCCTCTCCATCACCATCCCTACCACCAGAACCACTGCCACTACCACCACGACCGCCACCCTCCTCCTCCTTCCCGTTCGTCACACCGACCTCACCATCACCAACTTCAGCATCACCACCACTCCTCCACGAACTCCTCCCCATCTCGCCGGACCTCCCTGCTCCGTCCTCCTCCATGAACGAACCACCACGACCCGAGCCTCCCCTCCTTTGGCCGGACCTTCCCTCCCCCTGGCCGGACTCCGGTCAGCAGCCACCACCGACATCATCACCATCAACACCCATCATCATCATCCTCATCTCATCATCTTCACCATGAATATATTAAAATCATTACCAACACCAACCCTAATCACTTGTTCATCACCCACATCATCATCATCATCGTCGCCAATAACATCGTCATCATCATCCTCGTCATCATCATCATCATCCTCGTCATCATCGTCGCCAATAACATCGTCATCATCATCCTAGTCATCATCATCATCGTCCTCGTCATCTCTATCACCCACATCATCTTCCTCGTCATCACCATCATGTAATCATCATCGTCACCTCCCATCATCTTCACAATTATCACCATTATTATCATCATCATTACCTCCATCGTAACCCTCATCGTCATCATTGACATCGTCGTCATCATCACCATCGCCATCGTCGTCGTCATCGTCGTTAACTTCGTCATTGTCATCCACATTGTTGCTATCATCATCGTCGTCGTCATCGTCGTCACCGTCATTTTCGTACGCGTACCCCGAGGACCGATTGGATTATCTGTGCGACTTCAGGAGCAGATTATTGATACTACGTAGCTTCCTTGCCAGGAAAGTATACCTTGCCTTGTTGTACTGTTTAAATTCTGTATTACTAGCTGCATGTTTATTATTTTTAAACTGTGCGCGTCCGAGAGAGACTCGGGTGCAGTCAACGGAGGCGTTGACGTTAGGACTTGTGTCTGACCTAGTGTCTAGTAGACCCACCTAAAGTCGTGGAGTTATTGGTATGACTCCCCGGGCCTTGACATATTTTTTACACGTATTGTGAGTCTCATGTAGGGCACGGACTTGGGTATGCGGTTGTCCACTTGTACGTGTAAGTCGTACGACGGATAGGGTATAACTGCTAATAGTGATGCATGTTAGAGACTTAGTAGTTATTAGTAGTAGGAGCATAGACTATTGTAGTACGAAGGTCCAATCCTTGTCCTTGTTTGGTTGTGAGGTTGGACTATTATTCTAACAATAGACTATGAGCCAGCGTTACGACACCGATACTTGTACTCCACCTCGGTGTAGTAGCTACTACGTGTTGTGGATACAACATGCATAGATCATTGGACGAGGAAGACAATTAGTAGGCGTATGGGACATACATTTTGGTTGTAGTTTCAGAGTAAACTGCGGGGCCGTGAGCCTCAGTGTTACCCGGTTATGGGCCATGTGTTACCCGATTATGGGCCAGTGTTACCCGGTTATGGGATCAGTATTGCCCGGTTATGGGAGTATATGCTTGTCGATACATCCGACAGAGGTTACTAGCTGCGTGCTATCATGATCGATGATGTAGTCATCATATACATCTGGCATCCAGTTTACAGCTAATGCCAGATACTTAGCCTCTGGCCCGACGTTATGCTTTATACCTTTCACCTACCCATACGTGCCAAGGTTGTCTTCAAAGTGCATTTCACTTAGCTGGTTAGGTCACCCTTGAGTTTTTACAGAATTTACTTTATGGCATGCTTTTATGTATCTTGTTATGTCCTTCTGAGGACCTGGCCCTTTTCAGGTGTATTGTTCATGAGTATTCGCAGGAGCGCAAATCCGGACTTGCTACGTATATCACGATGAGGTCTTCTCTTCGAGCCCGTGATTGTTAGTTGATATTCTTATAAATGCATTTATTGTGTTTATCTTATATTCTAGTTAGGTAGTGGATTTGTTTTCATCCGACTACCATCATTAGATACTTTATATTGAGATCTAGTTATAAATATTGGTTATTTATTTATATATGATTTCTGTGGATGAGATTTAGTTATGCCATGTGACATATATGTTTACCACTTGTGAATTGTTATTCATATTACAGCGTACGTGTGTTATGGTTTCCATATATTGGATTGCCATATTTATACGGCTGACATGCTCATGTGTCCTGGTCCTACGTATTTTGGGACTGGGGCGTGACAACACGACACTTAAATAAACTCTTTTCCTTTTCATGTGTATTTTCCATAAATTTTGGGAGTGTACAATGCAACATTGACCTCATTGAACCATGGCTTCAAAACCTTGAACCAATACATCATAGCCATTCATTTTTTAATTCATTTGAAATCCTAGCCATTGAAATATCCATGAGAAGGTCCTTTTTCCAAGGATTTGACCAAAGTCAAACCTTTCTATGTCAAACCAAAAAAAAAACCTTCATTTATAAACTCATTTTCTTACTTTTTCTTTTATTTTCTATTCCCTAAACCTACAGCCGACTTCTTCCCCCTATTCCATGTTCATTAATATTCAAGATCACGATTACATATGACGGAAATCTATTACGCTAGGTTCTCGTCTGATGGAGATCTTCACTTCTTCTTTTATAGCACTTTGTCAGCTCCTATACGCCGGGTGCCAAAAAAATGGTTAATGGAGGAAGGATACAAAACTGGGCCTGTTTAAATTATTCAAGCCCACCTCCCATACGTCATCGGCCGCCATGCTTAGAATTGTGATTGGGATTCAGACCCAACACAATACTGAAAGACACGGCCAAGCTGCACCCCAGGATCCAGCTTCATAATAGGGGAAAATACAGCTTGCAAGCTGTGTGGTCTAATGCGACCCTTCCTCTCTCTTTGACGAATTGCCATATAAAATCGCTGATTACCTCGAGCAAAGGAAGCTATGATATCCTTTCATGGTCCATCATTACAGAGAATATTTACTCGAAGACGTCTCTTTTTACGGCCCCTTACATGCTGGAAGAGCATAATCTTCTTTTTTCTCAGTTCAGCCCAATGAATCTCAACAGTCATCTTTGTGGAGAAGGAAGTATGGAAAACCAAGTTCATTTTCTTGCCCTTATATAGGCAGAAGAGAACATACAAATCCTAACAACTTCTTAAATATAGCCAAAAAATTAGCCTTGAAGAACGAGTCAAGTTTGACCATTTCATGCTTCATTCAAAGAATTTCAAATTACGAGAAATTTAAAAACTTTGAAGGGGGTCTTGTAGAAGCATGAAATATGTTGGAGAATTGTACGCATATTATACAGTCAAAATCTCCAAAATATATGAAGTCCCTGTCCGCGTAAAACAAAGCTTCAAGGCTGTGTAGCATAAAATATGGCATCAGAGTTATCCGCATAAAATAAATCTTCAAGGCTGTATGGCATAAAATATGGCTTCAGAGCTGTCCGCGTAAAACAGAGCTTCAGAGCTGTCCACGTAAAGCAGAGCTTCAAGGCTGTGTAGCGTAAAATATGGCTTCAGAGTTGTCCGCGTAAAATAGGGCTTCAAAAGCTGTCCGCGTAAAGCAGAGCTTAAGAGCTGTCTGCGTAAAGCAGAGCTTCAAGGCTGTGTGGCGTAAGAGATTGTTATACCTTCCTGCGTAAAGTTTAAAAATACGTTTGTTTTTAATGCAGCGTAAAGTTGTACAAGGAACTCTTCGTATTCCTCGGATGAATTTGTCAGACAAATCAGTGAACCTGACTTCTGACAAAAGTACTACACGATGATCGAGAGGACGACTGTGATGATGATTTTTGCACAGAGACCCAGGTTGTCGTCTAGTGACATATTCTTGATACAAGTCATTTTTACGCATTCAAAGAATACGCTGCCTATTCTACATGGGCAGAAATAAGTTTTTACGCTCAAGATAAGACAAAATCAGAAGCCACGTCAAAAGCTGTTTCTCGTACAGAGCTCGAGGCATATCTCTGCATTTAATACACGAGATGGAGGCATATCTCTGCATTTAATGCACGAGATTTTGTTCTATTCTTTAGATTTTGTTATGATTGAGAGAGCTAAAACTGTGACTAAAACGCTCACATCACCATCCTTGCATTTTACGCCAACAGACTATTTTCAACTATAGGAGTATGTCATATGCTATCTCCTCGAAATATGCCAACTCGGCTATATTTGCAAAGGTACGTGATAAGGCTATTTAGCCCAGAATACGCTCAAGACCTCAGTCGTGATGGATAATTAACTGGGAAAGCTAAAACTATGACTAATACGCTCACATCACCATCCTTGTATTTTACGCCAACCAGGCTATTTTCAACTATAGGAGTACGTCCTATGCTATCTCCTCGAAATACGCTAACTCGGCTATAGTTGCAAAGGTACGTGATAAGGCTATTTAGCCCAGAATAGGCTCAAGACCTCAGTCGTGATGGATAATTGACTGGAAAAGCTAAAACTGTGACTAATACGCTCACATCACCATCCTTGCATTTTACGCCAACCAGGCTATTTTTAACTATAAGAGTATGCCGTATGCTATCTCCTTGAAATACGCCAACTCAGCTATATTTGCAAAGGTACGTGATAAGGCTATTTAGCCCAGAATACGCTCAAGACCTCAGTCGTGATGGATAATTGGCTATTTTACGCTGGTTATCTATTATTCATGAATCATCCAGTTTTACGCAGAGTTTGGCCTTTTACGCCAACAAGACATTATTTGGCTTTTACGCCAACCCTCTTTACGTAAGGTGCAGTTACCTACGTGGCTTGCATGCCATGATCTTCGAGAAGCAGTTATACGCGTAACCTCATAAAGGGATACGTGTCATACGCAGATTCAGAAGACTATGGGAACGTGGGTAGCAGTTATCATAACTGCAACGTAAAAGAAGTCTTCTTCTTCACAGTTTGGTCTTTTACGCCAATAAGACAGTTATTTGGCTTTTACACCAACAAGACAGTTATTTGGCTTTTATGCCAACAAGACAGTTATTTGGCTTTTACGCCAACCCTCTTTACGCAAGATGCAGTTACCTACGTGGCTTGCATGCCATGATCTTCGAGAAGCAGTTATAGGCGTTACCTCATAAAGGGACACGTGTCATACGCAGATTCAGAAGACTATGGGAACGTGGGTAGCAGTTATCATAACCGCAGCATAAAACAAGTCTTCTTCTTCACAGTTTGGTCTTTTACGCCAACAAGACAGTTATTTAGCCTTTTACGCCAATAAGACAGTTATTTGGCTTTTACGCCAACAAGACAGTTATTTGGCTTTTACGCCAACCATCTTTACGCAGGGGTAATTACCTACGTGGTTTGCATGCCATGATCTTTGAGAAGCAGTTATACGCGTTACCTCATAAAGGGACACATGTCATACGCATATTCAGAAGATAATTGGAACGTGGGTAGCAGTTATCATAACCGCAGCATAAAAGATGCAATCTTCTTCACAGTTTGGCCTTTTATGCCAACAAGACAGTTACTTGGCTTTTACGCCAACCTGGCAGTTATTTGATTGATCTCTATAAATAGAGACCCCTGGTCACAGGGTAAGAGGGAATCATACAATCATACAATCACACAATCAGACAAGGGCACAGGGGCATAATACACAATCAGAGATCAAAGAGAAAAGAGAGCACAGACAGAGAGTTTTGGTTGACAACTTTGGCAACAGGAATTTGATCCTACTTGAAACTCTTGAAGCTTCTTCTACAGCACTTCTTCATCATCGTGTGGTCCAAAGAATAAAGTGATCGACCGCAGATTAGACTTCTATACCAATACTTCTCCAGAATTATTTTATTGTACTTAATATCCTCATAATTGTACTTTTCTATTTTCTTGTTTGTAAGCAAAAAGGTCTCGTATAAACCTCTCTCTTTTGTTTATCTCAAACAAAATGGCGACTCTGCTGGGGACGACTTTCTCCTCTGACGAGAAAGCAATTGCTCAACACGATGCTGTATCCATCGGATCGACAAAGAAGACTTTGGTCGTCCAATTTGACCAATCTTCCTATGAAGACATGCTTCATGCAGGGGGTAGCTATCATTCCTCCTCTGTCCAAAACAACAGGAAACTGCGTAAAGTGTGGATGCCTAAGACGTCCTCTACCCTTCCTGCAAGCTCTCACTCACTGATCAACAAGGTTGTGACAACACAGCCAACACGTCCTGTACGTAAAAATTTGTCTCACATCTGTGACGTGGTAGACAAGACTTCTGGCAATGCCTTAGTGCCAATCCAGAAGTCTCAAACACGCCCTGTGCGTAAAACTTTGTCTCCCGTTTGTAACATGGTAGACAAAACTTCTGGCAATGCCCCAGTGCCAATCCAGAAGTCTCAGACCCGCCCTGTGCGTAAAACTTTGTCTCCCATCTGTGACGTGGTAGACAAGACTTCTGGCAATGCCCCAGTGCCAATCCAGAAGTCTCAGACGCATCCTGCGCGTAAACCTTTGTCTCCCGTCTGTGACGTGGCAGACAAAATTTCTGGCAAGGCCTCAGTACCAATTCGGAAATTTCAAACGCGCCCTGCGCGTAAAATTATATCTCCCGTCTATGATGAGGCAGATGTACCCTTTGATCATATCAAAGGAAAACAAGTGGCAAATCCTTCAACCTCTAAGCTTTTACGCCCACAAGAGAAGAAAGTTCCCACTCTACAGATTACGCGTGACGCTGAAGGTCGTTTGAGGATTTTCCCTGTTTTACGCAAACCTATGCAGAAATTCAAATTATGCCAGGATAGGTCTGTCCGTGTAAAGAAGACTCGTTTCACGGGAAGATACGCCCCTCAGACAGATGATGGATCATATGCTACTCATATGGGTGAACTGCTGTATTCCTATGGCAGAGAAAGGGTTATGGTTCCTAATCTCCACATTCCTACCGATGTAAAAAGGCAGAATAAGCCTTCTTCTTCGTCTGGTAATCCCCCTGATTTGCGTGATTTCTTGATCCAGAAACGCAAAGACAGGGGATCTCCTAATATGTCTATTACACCCCCTAGAAAACAGTGTTGTAATAGTCATAAGGTTGTAATTAATTGTTGCTGTTCTAAAGCAAAATGGTCAGTTTTTGACCGATTGAACTATACTTTGTCATTACAGGAAGAAGGACCAGACAACGACATGTCTAGGGGTAGTCTCCCTCGACAAAACAGAGCAGCATCCAAAGCTAGGGGTAGAATTTCCTCTGAGTCCGAAGATGATGCAACTATGACCATCTTCCCTGAGGACCGTATGACTCAGGTATCGGAAGCCCGAAATTCAAAGGGGATTTTCTCCTTCAATGATGATGACATCATTGAAATCTTCAATATATTGATGAAGGAAAACAAACTTCGGCTATCCAACATCAAATGCCCTGAAAAGGCTGGCAAGGTCGATAACCCAGAATATTGTCTCTTTCATCGGTACATTCATCACCACACAAATGCATGCTATGTACTAAAAAGGAAAATCCAGGAGTTGATCGACGCCAAAGCCATCACTTTGTATTTATAACGAGAGGATGGTCACTGCAAATTGATCCAACTCCATAAGGAGTCACAGATATCACAATATAATATGAACAATACTCAATCACATAGCTAAAGCACGATAAGATATCGAAGAAATAAATAAATCAAAATATAACACAAGTCTAAACAAAATAGTCTAACTCAAATAATAACATCCAAGTCTCAAAGTATGCCGAAAACTAATCCGGTACCATAAACTGCTAAAAGAAACTAACTAAATAACTAGTGATCCCGGCTAGACCTCCCGAAATCACAACTGAACTACAATATCCAAGACTACAGCTGCTCTCCCTGTGGTCCATAATATGTCGGACACCAGTCCTCTAAGGCGCAGTCTGGAAAAATATTTCTAGTCAGGATGGAGCAAAGTACATCTCAAATAACAGTTCCAGTTAATTGATAAGGACTTTAAAATAATAAATAGATGATGCTATACTGAGAGAAGACAATAAATAAATGCAATGATAATATAACGAGACAGGCAATATAGGAAATATGGTACAGTCAGTGCATATATGAAATGAAGAGAATGAGGTACAATATCATATACGGGTGATGTAGTATATGAACTAAAATAGAGAACTGTAACTATTCTAAGTGTTTGAAATCATAGTTTCAAAATGTGATCGGCTTGGAAACTTGTACGATAGCTACATAGCCTGGCTAATCATATGTGAGGTGTATGATTAACACTAACAATATCTACACTTGTACGATAGAGATTTGATCACATCTCTCACTAGCAATTTCTCCGCCCCAACTAGTACTGTGGATCCAACCATGACACATCACGATACACGATCAATGTCCAATATATCATGTACAATGTCTAATATCAATGTCGTATACAATGTCAATACGATAACCAATGTAACATCTCATGACTAAAGATCCAATCTATATACTAGTCCGTGTAGCACAGTGTCAAGAATCAGATATAACGTTTCTAAATACTTGAATTATAGAGATTATCAAATAACGGAAATTATCAGAGAATGTACTCGCCTGGGGTCCTTAGCTGGCAATACCTGTCCTGCTCCTGAAGTCTCGTAGAACAATCCAATGGTCCTATATACATATAATATAATACAATACAACATCAACCAAAACACTGGCACATACATAACCATAAATACTCTGAACTCAGGGCTACACTAGGTATGTCACTGGTCAACTAGGGCCAAGTGCGCGTCTAATTACACAGGTGTCGCGTCTGTAATTGCTGTGCAAAACAGATATTCAAAATGATACGGGGCTCGTCAATACGTCAGTGTACATAAGGCAGTCTTCTAATAATTTACATGGTCACAGGTCAATGTAAATACGGAATATCCGTAATTATACTCGGGTCACCTAGTACGTATATAATTATACATATTATTATCTGGCAATAACATTAATACTCATAATATATATATACACTAATTAAATACATATGCAATATATATATTGTATATACACTAATTGAATTCACGTACTATATATATGTATATGTATATATAGACATACCATGTATATACATATATTAAACGTATACTAGGGAATACATATACTATACATATATACTAATTTGAGAAATATACTATATATATATATATATGTATATATATACCAATTATATATTATTCATATACTAATACATATACTAACACATACTAATACATACACCCTTCTATCAATATACAATACATGTATACGCGTATGTGTACATATACGCAAGAGGGAACTCGAACCTGTGTACGCGGGACGAGACATCCGTGTCGAGGTCGTCGCGAAGGGGTTCTCGGTTTAGTCGAGCGGGACAGCAGGTTCCGGTGATCAGGGGGTTGGTGAGCACAGTTTGGACAGCGGGTTCCTCCGGCAGTCGGCTCCGGTCTTCAGGTCGTGGCGAGGACGGGGTGCTCTGGTTGGCAGGAAGGGGGTGGTTCAGGTGATGGTGGTGATGGTGTAGAGTGGTGGTGGAGGTGATAAGGGTGGTGGTCGACGGTGATGCTGGAGGGAGGTGATGGTGGTGATGCGGGTGGTTGCAGCGGGAGGGGCAGGTGCAGTTGCTGCTCGGCCGAGGTGGATGGGAGGAGAGGTGAGCGGTGGTGGTGGCTGGGATGCAGGGAGGAGGAGATGAGTGTAGGCGAGCGAGATGGTCGGGCTTCAGCAGCGAGTCGTCGACGGGGAGGCGGGTCTCCGGTCGAGGGGGTTCGACAGGGATGAATGAGGAGGAAGGGTGGATAAGAACGGCGGGTTAGGGTGAGACTCCGGCGAGGTTCGATCGGTTTCGGCTGGAAGAAGTCGGCTGCTACTTGTGGTTTGGTTGAAAGAATTAAAGAAAAGGAAAAAGAAAGGAAAATAATATTTATACATAAAGGGGGGTTGGTTTGACCTAAAAAAGTTTGAGTTTGGTCAACTCCTTGGAAAAAGGGCCTTCTCATGTAGGTATTACAAGGGCTATGATTCAAATGGATTTAAAATGACTGGCTATGATTGCATTTGGTTCAAGGTTAGGAGGGCCATGGGTTAAGGAGGTTGATGTTGAGTTAAACCCTCCCAAAAATTATAGAAAAATTCTCATGAAGGAGAAATAGGTTTCTTTATGTGTTGTGTCCAATGGAGTGGACACCTTAATATACTTTTGCATAAAAGTGCCCAACAATTAGAAAATTACACAAAGTTGGGTTAAATTATGGTTTAATTTAATTAAAATAAGTGAAATAGGTGTTCTAAAATTAATTAGAAGTACAAGGGACTAAAATTAAGTGGGAAAAAAGTGTCATAAATAAAGAAGACTCAGAACATAATATTACCCTAATTTGGGTTGCACGAAATGGGTTGAGATTGTGTCTCCAATTTCGTTTGGAACGCACAACGATGCAAAAGTCAAATTTATTGGAATTAAATAATAACGTCTGCGACGAATATTGTGCGACTAAAATGAAGTACAAGAGAGCATAATTATGAGTACACAAGGGTCAGAATAAAAGACGGGCACGTCTAGGAGAAGGTTATAAAATTTGTTGGAAGGCAAAAGCTGGGGTAGCGCTCGAAATATTGAAGCAACGGTAAGGCACAACAATCAAATAAAATCACGGTAATTAATTACAACCTCAATAAATTAATCATAAAATAATACAAATTAAATTCATAATCCTACATTTCGGTCAGGGTCCATCTAGTGGGCTTCTAGGTCTAGTCTACTAACTCAAACATTAGAGAACACTATATATAATATATATATAAATACACATCTCATGCAATTATTTAAAATAACTACACACAATATTAATAATATATAAAAAGTCAAAAATACCCCTATTTTTAGGATGTGGTAGTGACAAGTCTACCATCCTTAAAATAATTTCGTCCTCAAAATTTAAGACACCTTGTCTCTCTCTGTCAAGTCATAACCTCTTCATTAATCTTCACTACGGTCAAACCTCCAACAATCAAGGTCTAAGAAAATTCTACCTATAGTCATTCAATATGCAATCTAAGGAAAACATATATGGTTATGGTGTCTTCCGTCATGGTATTGCATTCTCTGTCAGGGTGTACTACTAACTACATTCTAACAAAAAAATCACGAATACAAACTACGGTACTAAGAAATCAATCAATCAAATAGAAAGGAACAGAAGAAAGGAAGAACAGAACCTGCTAACACATCACCTGCAGTATCGGTCTCCTCGACCGTCATCGCAAATGCCCCGCCCTGCTGGGGTGGCTCCCTTCGCGGGTGCTGAGTAATCTGCGGTTCCACATATGGCCTAACTGGATCTCTATGATTTGGAGCTGCTCGCTGGCCGGGAAGATGAGGAGCTAGAAGACAATCCCTCACTCGATGTCCCGCAATGCCACAATGCAAACAAAGTCTTAGCCTCGTTCTACAGCTCTCCCAAAGGTGACCTGGCTTCTTACAGAAATGACAAGTCTGCTGTGTCTCTCTCGGAGGCTGCTGCTGATCCTGCTGAACACGAAATGGTGCCTGGTACTGTTGTTGATACTGAAACGTCCTCGGCTGTTGCTGAATATGGGAACGCTTGGCCGGTCCCGTGCTACCATTCGTATCTCTAGAAATATTGTGACTCCTCTTAGGCCTAAGATCCAGATCCTCTTATGCAATCTGGGCATCCATCAAGATATCCTCAAAGGTAGCGGTACGACGACCAGACGTGCACGACCTAATCTCTCTCGTCAGCCCCTTTCTAAACTTTTGGGCTTGATCTCCTGGGTCCCGAATCATAGACGATGCAAAATGGCTCAATCAACAGAATTCTGCAGCATACTCGTCGACCGACATGTTCCCTTAGACCAAGTCATGGAATTGACTTTCCAAAGCTCCCAAGGCCACGTCGGGAAAGAACTTCTCCTTGAAAAGCTCCTTGAAGGTCTCCCAAGTAAGTCCTTGTGCAGTGAGTCTTGGTTTCGTACGATACCACGTGAGTACGATATCGAACATCTGACTGCCAGCGGTCTCGATCTGAAGAATCTCCAGAATCTGTACCAAACGCAAGTTCCTCTCTATATCCTCTAATCAGTCGTCAGCGTAGAGTATCCCTTTGGTGCCTTTGAACTCTCGAGGCATCATCCTTTTGAAATCAACTATGGTGCTTGGTCTCTGTTGTTGCTGCTGACCAGGATACTGCTGGGCAACTCTCTCGACTGCCTATAGAGCCACCTGATGAGCGTTCTCCATGCTCTCTCTCATCAGTTCTGTCTGTGCCAGGTGCACCTCGGCTTGTACCCTCTGAGCCTCAGCTTGAACTCGTCGAGCGTCTGCTATCACTCTCTGGGCATCTATCATGCCCTGGATCAAAGTAAACATATGTACTCCGTCAGTGGGCACACCTCCGGGAATCAGAGTCGGTGGAGGTGGAAGATTGTCTGTCATAGCTGGGGCAATCCTCTGAACAGGTGGGAGAGGAGGACCCCTAAAAAGTGCAGATACTCCTATATGAATAGGAGATACAGGAGGAACTCCAGATGTCTGTCCATCAGGTCAAGAGGTGCAGTCATCTCTGAAGTTGATGCTCCCACTCTCATAGATCTTGTCTTCGGTAGCATCCTGAAGGCAGACCGAAAAGAATAAATAAAGGCAATAGATGCGATATCATCAAGGGAGGACAGTAAAATTCTAAGGAAGCAACATTCAGAAGGAAAAATAAGGATAACAAGATAAATAGATTGGAAATATTCCTAATTATGATTGAGTATTCGCTCTCATCCTAGTATGTTATATCCTAGATCCTATCGCAGGTACGCAGTAGTACAACTATGATGTCACACTACCACGATATCGCACAACTTGTGAAGTCTGACCTGCATGGGCCACCACTAAAAACGTGCCACGACCCGCACCCGGATTTTAGGGCACGAGTACGTGGGTACGTCCAGCCTACACCGCAGCATCGGCGGTAGAACGTTGTCTAGGTCACAATGCTATCTAATTATTCTCACACGAGCATCCAACTCCATAAGGAGTCACAGATATCACAATATAATATGAACAATACTCAATCACATAGCTAAAGCACGATAAAATATCGAAGAAATAAATAAATCAAAATACAACACAAGTCTAAACAAAATAGTCTAACTCAAATAATAATATTCAAGTCTCAAAGTATGCCGGAAACAAACCCGGTACCATAAACTGCTAAAAGAAACTAACTAAACAACTAGTGATCCCGGCTAGACCTCCCAGAATCACAACTGAACTACAAGATCCAAGGTTGCAGCTACTCTCCCTGTGGTCCATAATATGTCGAACACCAGTCCTCTAAGGCGCAGTATGGAAAAATATTTCCAGTCAGGATGGAGCAAAGTACATCTCAAATAACAGTTCCAGTTAATTGATAAGGACTTTAAAATAATAAATAAATGATGCTATATTGAGAGAAGACAATAAATAAATACAATGATAATATAACAAGACAGGCAATATAGGCAATATGGTACAGTCAGTACATATATAAAATGAAGAGAAAGAGGTACAATATCATATACGGGTGATATAGTATATGAACTAAAATAGAGAACTGTAACTATTCTAAGTGTTTGAAATCGTAGTTTCAAAATATGATCTGCTTGAAAACTTATACGATAGCTACATGGCCTGGCTAATCATATGTGAGGTGTATGATTAACACTAACAATATCTACACTTGTACGATAGGGATTTGATCACATCTCTCACTAGCAATTTCTCCGCCCCCAACTAGTACTGTGGATCCAACCATGACACGTCACGATACACGATCAATGTCCAATATATCATGTACAATGTCTAATATCAATGTCTAATATCAATGTCGTGTACAATGTCAATACGATAACTAATGTAACATCTCATGACTAAAGATCCAATCTATATACTAGTCCGTGTAGCACAGTGTCAAGAATCAGATGTAACGTTTCTAAATACTTGAATTATAGAGATTATCAAATAACAGAAGTTATCAGAGAATGTACTCGCCTGGGTCCTTAGCTGGCAATACCAATGTCCTGCTCCTGAAGTCTCGCAGAACAATCCAATGGTCCTATATACATATAATATAATATAATACAACATCAGCCAAAATACTAGCACATACATAACCATAAATACTCTGAACTCAGGGCTACATTAGGTATGTCACTGGTCAACTAGGGCCAAGTGCGCGTCTAATTGTGCGGGTGTCGCGTCTGTAATTGCTGTGCAAAACAGACAGTCAAAATGATACGGGACTCGCCAGTACGTCAGTGTACATAAGGCAGTCTTCTAATAATTTACATGGTCACAGGTCAATGTAAATACGGAATATCCGTAATTACACTCGGGTCACCTAGTATATATATAATTATACATATTATTATCTAGCAATAACATTAATACTCATAATATATATATACACCAATTAAATATATATGCAATATATATATTGTATATACACTAATTGAATTCACGTACTATATATATGTATATGTATATATAGATATACCACGTATATACATATATTAAACGTATACTAGGGAATACATATACTATACATATTTACTAATTTGAGAAATATACTATATATATATATATATATATATATATATATATATATATATGTGTGTGTGTGTGTGTGTGTGTGTGTGTGTGTGTGTGTGTGTGTGTGTGTGTGTGTGTATACCAATTATATATTATTCATATATTAATACATATACTAACACATACTAATACATACACCCTTCTATCAATATACAATTGTCACGCCCCAGTCCCAAAATGCCGAGGGACTGGAGATACGTGGCAATGGCCAGCAGCACGCACCGATGGATAACCCAATTTAATGGAGCCATCAGGGCGTACTTAAGCTGTAAATAAGGTCTACTACACAAGTCACACTAATCTCATCCATAAAGAAAAGGAAATAAACTGCATAATCAAATGGAAATAATGTATCAACAACAAATCACAGCAAGTCAGTCGGAGCAACAATCCGACTTAAGTCTGAAATTAAACTAGCTCTATAGGCCAGGAACAAAAGATGTAAACATGAAATAAATACTGAGTACTGGAACAGGTACTCAGGAGAAGTCCTCGGCAGTCACCTCGTCTTCAGTGTTCGGTTCAGCTCCAGCAATAGCTTCAGCTCCGGTCCCGTATATCTCGGGATACTGCTCCTCAGCTAAACCTGGGGACATAATCCATTCCAGGTCCTCAGTGGACATAGCAAGGCACAGATAGTACAAGCCAAAATGAATAAGCAGTGCAATAAATAATGAATCAGCAGGGTAAACTAAGTAACTAACCATCTATGTGATATGCAAATGAGAGCAACACTAGTACTCAGGCTGAGACCGCTACAAGCTCTGTGTCGGGGAGCCGGTAGCAGTAATAACACGTAAAGGGTCTAGCTCTGCTGGAGAGTCTACAACCTCACAATAATAGTAGATATATATATAACAGCCTGTAGCCTGTGTGTCTCTCCCCACCCAATGTAATCGCGCAAACCATGACCATAACGTCTCATGTCCATGTCAGCGGGATTATATCTAATGCAGCAAGTCATACTGTCTAATAATAATAACTCTGTCAAGTCCTGTATCCTATTCAGAATCCCCACGAATAACTCGGGAAGATTCTGTCCATGATAGTGTCAAGTGTCCTGGGTTATAGGGTACTTGATAGGTCAAGTACAAGTAAGGGGGTCGTAAATCCATCGCTAAATGACGAACCCAGCACCGCGTACGGTGTCAGTACCCGACTATGATCGGGTACTAGGTACGTCGTACGTTCCCTAGGTTAAGCAGTTTAAAACAGTTTATATGAATTTGCACAAGAAATCTAGCAGAGTATTTTTACAGAAAATAAGAAAATAATGACTGCAAGTTTGGCAAGGTGCACTTGCCTGAAGTTTGGATTCCACTAAGGTCCTGGTTTCGGAAATTCCCAGAGATGACTCCGAAAGCTGAAATAAACAGTACCATCACGCTCAGAAGGTGTCAATCAGCTAGCATCGCCTGTCCTTGGGTCCAATTTGGAGACAAGGGCAGAAACGGTAATTTCGGACCAAAACGGGGTCCACCGGTGGGCCCGCTTTGCACCGAAAAACGTGTCAGGGTCAATGGTCTCCAAATTCACCAAACTTAGTGTCAACAGGTCAGGAACGCTGATACGAACCCAACGGAACTTTCAGATTTGGATTCCGATGAGCCGATCACGAAATCACCCGTCGAGCGGGGCCTGTGGGGCCCACGACACGCGATTTCGTCAACGTTCTCAGAATCGAACCAAACTTGACCCACAGGACCAGCGTATCGCTACGAGTCCGATGGCGCAAGTTTCGTCTCGATCCGACGTGTGTGCACGAAGTTAGGGTGAATTGCAGAAAAGGCGGATACGGAGCGATGTCCGCGGATACGCGTTGATTCCGGTGTGCACGCACACCCAAATCGACTTCCGCGAAAACCCACACGTCCGTATCGACGAGGCGCACGTATCTGTGAAGACCGCACGCGACCAAGTCGTCCCGTTTGGCGGAGCGTACTCAGTTCCGGGGTGAAGCAGGGTCTGGTTTTTTTCCTGTTTTTGGATCGCGGGTGTGCGATCGCCACAGGACGCGATGCCCCGAGCGGTTTGTCCGGGCACCGAGAGGGTCATACAGGCTCCGCGTAGAAATTTACGGAATCGAAATCGGGGTTACGAGCAGGAAGTTATGAGTACCTGAAGGGGACCGAGAAATCGGGGCTTTTCGAGTCCGAATCGAGCTCGTGTCCTGGACGTGTCAGCGGCGTGTCCGGGCTCGTATCCGCGTCTGGGTCGTGTCCGCGGCGTGTCCGGGGTTCCTCAGCCGTGTCCGGTGCTCTGGGGGGGCTGGCCGTCGGTCAGCGAGGCCCTGGGTGGTCCGGCGGGGTTGTTGACAGCGGTTAGGGCGGCGCCGAGGGGTCGGCCGGCGGCTCGAGCAGTCGTCGAGCGGCTGCGGGAGGTGCGAGAGGAGGAGGAGGGGTTCTGGGCGCTGGAGGTCACGGCGGGGAGGAGGATGGGGTCTCGGGTCGCCGGAGGGGTTCGCCGGAGTCGGGCGTTAGGGTTCAGGCGTGGTGGTCGGCCGGAGCTAGTTAGGGCAAGGTGGGTTCGGGGGAAAGGAGGCGGAGGAGGAGCTATTTATAGGGCTTAGGGCGGAGCGAGGTCGGGGACGACGTGGCGGGTGATCCGGAGGGGGAGGCGCGGTTGTGGCGGAGGGCGTGGCCAGAGAACGCGGCGGCCGGCGGGGTTTTCGGATCGTGGGGGGGGACTGGGTGACAGGGGTGACCGGCGGGTCGGGTCGGGCGCGGATCCGGGTGAGCGGACCCGCCCGACCCGCTAAGGAGGCTTGGGCTGGGTTGGGTTTTCATGGGCTCGGCCCACTGGGCCGGGCCGGGCCCAAAGACGAATAAAAATTAAAATAAATAATAATAGTAATATTAATTAATTAATTAATTTAGGAAAATAGTTTTTAGGCTTTTAAAAATAGGTCTGATGCCCAATAAAATCCCAGAAAATTACCCTAAGTCCAGTTTTCTATTTTACACCATAAAATCATATTTTTATTATATTTTAATATTGTTTATTGGCAATTAAAAATTATAAACTCACTACAGGGCCTATGTAAATTCCTGAAAATGTATTTTAAATCCCAAAATTGATTTAAAAAATCTGAAAAAAATTTAGGGTGTTTACAACAATATGCGTTTACGCGTACGTGTACATATACGCAAGAGGAACTCGAACCTGTGTACGTGGGACGAGACATCCGTGTCGAGGTCGTCGCGAAGGGGTTCTCGGTTCAGTCGAGCGGGACAGCAGGTTTCAGCGATAAGCGGGTTGGCGAGCACAGTCTGGACAGCGGGTTCCTCCGGCGGTCGGCTCCGGTCTTCAGTTCGTGGCAAGGACGGGGTGCTCCGGTTGGCATGAAGGGGGTGGTTCAGGTGATGGTGGTGATGGTGTAGAGTGGTGGTGGAGGTGATAAGGGTGGTGGTCGACGGTGATGCTGGAGGGAGGTGCGGGAGGGGCCGGTGCAGTTGCTGCTCGGCCGAGGTGGATGGGAGGAGAGGTGAACGGTGGTGGTGGCTGGGATGCAGGGAGGAGGAGATGAGTGTAGGTGAGCGGGATGGTCGGGCTTCAGCAGTGAGTCGTCGACGGGGAGACGGGTCTCCGGTCGAGGGGGTTCGACAGGGATGAATGAGGAGGAAGGGTAGATAAGAACGGCGGGTTAGGGTGAGACTCCGACGAGGTCCGGTCGGTTTCGGCGGGAAGAAAAAGAAGATGGGTGAACAGGAGATGGTCGGTTGCTACTTGTGGTTTGGTTGAAAAGAAATTAAAGAAAAGGAAAAAGTAAGGAAAAGAATATTTATACATAAAGGGGGTTGGTTTGACCTAGAAAAGTTTGACTTTGGTCAACTCCTTAGGAAAAGGGCCTTCTCATGTAGGTATTTCAAGGGCTATGATTCAAATGGATTTAAAATGACTGGCTATGATTGCATTTGGTTCAAGGTTAGGAGGGCCATGGGTTAAGGAGGTTGATGTTGAGTTACACCCTCCCAAAAATTATGAAAAAAATCTCATGAAGGAGAAATGGGTTTCTTTATGTGTTGTGTCCAATGGGGTAGACACCTTAATGCACTTTTGCATAAAAGTGCCCAATAATTAGAAAATTACACAAAGTTGGATTTATGGTTTAATTTAATTAATTAAAATAAGTGAAATAGGTGTTCTAAAATTAATTAGAAGTACAAGGGACTAAAATTAAGTATGACAGAAGTGTCATGAATGAAGAAGACTCATAACAGAATATTATCCTAATTTGGGTTGCACGAAATGGGTTGAGATTGTGTCTCCAATTTCGATTGGAACGCACAACGATGCAAAAGTCAAATTTATTGGAATTAAATAATAACGTCAGCGACGAATATTGTGCGACTAAAATGAAGTACAAGAGAGCATAATTATGAGTTATACAAGGGTCAGAATGAAAGCCGGACACGTCTAGGACAATGTTGTAAAATTTGTTGGAAGGCAAAAGCTGGGGTAGCGCTCGAAATATCGAAGCAACGGTAAGGCACAACAATCAAATAAAATCACGGTAATTAATTACAACCTCAATAAATTAATCATAAAATAATACAAATTAAATTCATAATCCTACATTTCGGTCAGGGTCCATCTAGTGGGCTTCTAGGTCTAGTCTACTAACTCAAACATTAGAGAACACTATATATAATATATATATATAAATACACATCTCATGCAATTATTTAAAATAACTACACACAATATTAATAATATATAAAAAGTCAAAAATACCCCTATTTTTAGGATGTGGTAGTGAGAATATATATATATATATATATATATATATATATATATATATATATATATATATATATATATATATATATATATATATATATAACATACACTATACACTACATACCTATTTATATGTGTGCACTAGTGTCAATTACTCAAACACCTAGATTGTATAGTTGAGAAACTCATGATACATGTCCAAATGAAGAACCAAAACCCAAGTTCTTCCACAATTAGTATATATATATATATATATATATATATATATATATATATATATACACATCATAATACAACTAAAGTAACTTGCTACAATAAAAATTGAGGAGTAATTGCACAAACACCCAAATTAGAGCTCCGTATCACAGGGTATCGTGATACGGCCTACTCGTGTTCAATTGTGGACACGTAGCTAGTCCCACAACCCCGATCTAAGTCTAATATGACTAAATTAGTGTCATGTCACACACTTGATGTGTCAATCTTGTAATTTTTCCAAAATACACACAAAAATCTATGTATAGGTGTCAATACACACCAATTAGGCCTAGAACTTTTTCCTATAGGTAGTCCTATGTCATGGGAGGGTTCCTAAAGGTCAAATGCATGATTTGAAACTCAAATTAGAGATGGATTCAGATCTATACCTATTGGGAGATGGATTTCTAATAAAATGCACAATGGACTCGATCCGGACACGATCTCCTTGCCACATCTTCTTCCAAGTGCTCCTTGCTAATCCAAGCTCCAATGCTCTTTGCTAATGAAATTGAGAAGAAAATAAGGGTGAATTGGTGGAGGGATGAGTAAATTGAGGATCTCAAAATGAATGAACAAATGGAGAGGAGAGAGAGTAAAGAACCTTTAAGTAGCCGGCCCTTGCTATCCCCTTCTCAAAGCAATTGTTAATGACTAAGTTGCCCTCACTAATTAAATATGAAGATCAATTAAGAATGGACATATTGAAAATGTTTCTAACTAATGCAAATTAGGCTAATCCTCCTAATTAACTAGAGAGAATGGGTCTATTGGGCCTAGTCCATGTTGGGCTCAAATATTGTCATGACAAATCTAATTGGGTTCAATAGTGTCAAATCTAACTAATAGGTTGGCCCACTAACTATAATTAAATATTAAAAAATACCAATATAATTAAATAGCACTCTAATTATTATTAAATTACTAAAAATAATATAACTATGCAAAATGACTAATTTACTCTCATTTGGAAAAGTGAGAGTGACAGCGGGGAGGGGGGGGGGGGGGGGGGCAAGCGCGGCGGCGGGGAATGAGGGCGGGGTCGAGCTTGGAGGCACGGGATCAAGTGCAAGGGAGAAGAGAGGGTATTTTCGTCCAAAATTTTCGGTCAAATGGGTTGACCGTCAATTATGGACGAATTTCGTCAAAAGTTGGGGGACTTGTACATTATGGAAAGAATGTGGGGGTGCATACTGAATATGGGTAAATAAAGTGGATGGTAACTCAAAATTTCTGAAAATATTATATGGAAGGGAATCAAATTTTTTGAAATTAAATTTTGTAGAAAATTATATTTTCATGTTTGGTGAATATATAAATATTTTTGGGAAAAAAAGAAGATAAAAAAAACATAGTTTGCAGTATCGGGCGATATTGATCTGATACGGTCGATACCGATCATGTCCTGATCCGATATCAACCAATACCAACATCGGAGGTCTATTTTCAGTCAATTCGGCAAAAAAAAAAAAATTTGAACGAAGAAGACCAATTAGCAAGGATGTAAAAGCATAGTAAGGTTATAAAAGAATGTAAAAGAATAAAACTTAGAGAAAATTTGAGTTGCATTCCACTTTATTTACCCATATTCAAGGTGCACCCCACACGATTACCATAATGTATGACGACTCCCACTTTTAACGGAAACCATCTCCAACTAACAGTCAACTTCGTTGACCAAAAATTTTGGACAAAAATATCCCTCCCTTCGTACACTACAGGGGGTGCTGGAAAGAGGGAAGGAGTATTTCGGTCTAAAATTAACAATCAACGCAGTTGACTGTTAGTTTTCGTTAAAAGTAGAGGTCGTCATACATTATATTAATCATGTGAGGGTGCACCTTTAATATGGGTAAATAAAGTGGAGTGCAACTCAAATTTTCTCTAAAACGTATCAATTGCACGTAAACCAATCGACAATGGTGACTACTATTTCATTTAAATACAAAATTACTAAAAATATACACAAAAATACTTAAAATAATGTCTAAATATATAAAATATTTATTCTAAATTTATAATAATTATTTTTTTATATATAAAAAAAATTTGATGTTCCGATAAGAAGATTTTGTCGATCCTGATACTCGTAAGAAGGATTCAATATCGATTCTGACATAGCGAACCTTGATTAAAAAAACAAAAAAAAACTAAAGTATGAAAAAAAAAGAAGATAAATAAATAAATAAATAGGAACAAATCTTAAAATAATGAAAAGAAAACTGAAAAGAAAACAAAAAAAAAATCTTAAAAAATGAAAAGAAAGAAAGAAAGAAAAAGGAAGTTAAAAAGGGTATAGAAAAAGTGATTGGATTCACATGTTTTGTTAGTAAATAGTTATATATTCGACAATTCTCAAAATAAATTTTTATAACCTAAATTAAACATAAAAATATTTGTCCATCTTAAATTTATCCGAAAATAAAAAAAATTTAAACCAACACACAGAGAACATATCCACGTGTTTCAAAGAATGAAAGGCCACAACTGATATTGGCTTTGGATATGGATCCAAATCAAACCCATTGTTGAATATTCTTGACAGTTTGTGCCACAAATGGAAACAGAACAGCGAGAGAGGAATAGCGTAGTATACCAGTCACCCGCGTTTATTGGCTATGGTTATTTTGAGATACAGTCACCATCCGGTAAACATGAAAGAACACTTGCCACTATGTCGATGGTACATTACTGTTAACTGATAATTATAGGCGACGGCCAGATACGAGTATGTTTGACCATTATCACGGCTGGTTTTGGTTGGGGAGTGCAATTGGTGTGATTGTACTAACCTCCCGAATTCATAGAGCTTTAAAAATAAAATGGTTAAATTATAACTTAGATACCCTTGACTATCCAAAATATTCAATTTAATACTATCAACTTTGATAGATACTAATTTGATATTCTCAACTATATAAAAAAAATTATATTGTTACCCAAAATAAAAAAAAATAAAAAAAAAACTATCCCCATCTTTCCACCTCTCCTCCCACCCAAACCCTATAACTACAATCCCCCTCCCCCTGACCCCCCGCGTGCCACCCCTCTACCCTGTCGAGCGCCACCCCCTTCTCCCGCCTCCGCCGCCCACAATCCCCGTGTGCGCTTGTCTCCGCCGCACGCAGCCACCGTGTGCGTGTGCGCCTCCGCCGCGCGCACGCCCCGCCGCGTGCTGCCCTCACGCGCGAGCGCGCCTCGGTCGCGAGCCTCTCCAGGGCGCGCGCCATCCCCACACGCGACCTATCGGCGGCCGCTGTTGCGGCTTCTTTGCACCCCCGTCCCCTCCGGTCGTCGACGTCGGAGAAGAAGGGAAGCTACCGAAGAGAGAGAGAGAGAGAGAGAGAGAGAGAGAGAGGAATAATTTGGTCCTTTATTTTTTTCAAGAAATTAAGTTAGTAACTATCAAAGTTGAGGATATCAAGCCATCCCCACACACGACCTGTCGGCGGCCGCTGTTGCGGCTTCTTTGCACCCCCGTCCCCTCCGGTCGTCGACGCCGGAGAAGAAGGGAAGCTACCGAAGAGAGAGAGAGAGAGAGAGAGAGAGAGGAATAATTTGGTCCTTTATTTTTTTCAAGATATTAAGTTAGTAACTATCAAAGTTGAGGATATCAAATTGAACATTGGATAATTGGGAATATCAAGTTATAATTTAGTCAAATAAAATTATATGTATACGTTATATATTTTATATTATTTATATAAAAAAAAATAGTAAAATTAAACTTTAGTTAAATCTATATTACAATCACTATTCTATCCAACTATTCTAGAAAATTTTAAAAATATAATTATAGTGTAATGATAGTTTCTATCTCAATTAAAGATATCGTTGATGTTAATTTTTGATAATTTAATTTTCGGAAAAAAAAATTGAGAATAGACATTCATTTATTTTTTGCACCTTGAATCTCAGCTCCGGGCTGACCATTATAACGAAATATTGGATGTTTTCATAATAATCTTTCCATGAAACAAAATATACCAATAGAATAATTTGTAGTTTGCACACGGGAAAACAAAATACCTGCACTTGTGTTCTTTGTTGTACCGGTATTATTAACTGATATACCTGTATCAGCCGGTCAAACTTTTGTTCTCAGTTCTTGGCATTCATGTTCTCAACCATAAAAAAGTTCTTGGTATTCTTAACTGGTATATCGGAATTACAAAGACAACCAAATGCCGGATGATATTCAAAAATGAAGTGGGAAATAACCATGTTGTCGAGTGACTAGCTGGCTGTTAATTATATTTAGCACTTCTCGTATACATGAGAATATATAGTTTAACAAGTATGGTTGTTAATCTGTCTTTCCTCTCTGGTGTACCAGTACTATACTCAAACAAGAAATACAGTTGTAGAAGTTAGGCTAAGATGCAGCTGGACATGAAATGTTGCTTCCTATGTGCGCCATGACATTGTTTACCAGTTACTAATATGTAGGAAAGTCCAGATACATAAATGTGTTGTACAGTTCATTTTTGCTACCTAAACACTGAGATGCGTGATTAGGACAACTTCACAAACTAGGTAGGCACGAGGAATGTATGACCAATTATATGTCAAACAAAGAATCATTTTCAAAGTCATCCACAGACTGCAGAAAAGAAAAGGGTGTTGGGGGGGTCATCCACAGACTGCAGAAAAGAAAATGGTGTTGGTGGGTGGGGGGGGGGGGGGGGGGGGGGGGGTGTGGGGGGGTGGGGTGGGGTTGATGTGGAGTGACTCTAAACAATTTTACCAACTCCAACGAGCTCATAAAAAAAAAGCATCTTAATGCAAAGATTGTAAATCATAACCGAAACAAATTTCCTATCAACTTTTATCATGCAGGAAAATAAGTCCATTCTGTTTACTCCAGGGGCCAAACATCACAGCAGTCAGATATATGTGCATCCAAATATCCAATGACAAAAAACTTTCATATCCTAAATCAAGTCTACAATCCAAACTGGATCTAAATGTTTTTATTGCTGTGGCCCCTGTCAGAGATCAAAAGTTCATGTCATTCATGGGCATTTATAAGTTTATAACCTTAGAATAGGTATGTTGTGTCACCAGTGCGACAAGAAGAACAGTCATGTAACCTGAAGTTCTGAACCCATACACACTATCTCTAGGGCACAACAATGTCCTCATCTATCTGCATCATATTTCTTTTGGGAAACAGTTGATTTTTTAAACTGAAATCGGAGTTGCCAGCAGCAAAATTCCACATTGTAATCAACAGCACCCGGAAGAGAGGTATGACCACAAGCCTTGTGTGACATAAAGATGAGCAAATCGAGGCAAGAATATCGTCTCATTCTGTTAATGGTAGAAACAGGGGAAGTACAAAAAACTCTTCCCCATCTTAAGGCAGAAAGAAGATGAAATAATGGAACCTCATTCCTCTTTACAGTTATATCGTCTTTCTGCCACATTTTATGCAAACACCCTAGAAGAAAGCATACCAGGGTAAACGATATCGTACTCTGTTATAATCCACATCACAAAAGAAATTTCAATTGTCTTTTGTGATGAAAATATAGATAGCCAAGATGCGAGCAGAGAAAAACATCATAATGTTTGCCCTAAAAGCAGCAGACAAGAAAAGCAAAAGAGGTCTTAGCATTTACAATATAGAGCAGCACAAATGAAAGCAATACTAACTTATGAGTATAAAGAACCTTCAATGCAAATATTTCGCTAGGTTCTAACAACTGTGCCAAGCAGCTTACTTGACTGACTGAAAAAAATTGAATGCAGAGCTATGCTATGTTCATATAAGCTTTTGGCTTCGACATACTGGCATATCTACAAAATGAGATAAATGTAGCATCGCAATTAACCACTCCATTCTCATCATTGCAGATATCAAATTGGAGCAAAGGCATTATCAGTTTATTTGGAAAAGGATCACACTGCTGTAGTGTATGATTTTAACCACCAAATTTGAAATGGTATTGAATACTGATATAGTAATTACTATCTTTTTAAGCCAACACACTAAATCTGGAGACTTGATATCAGACAGTAGCTTTTGTGAAAAGATAAATAAAAATACATCTAAGATTAGAGAGACAATGTGTAGAAAGTGGCAAGTATTCCTTAGGGGGGAAATCCTCCAAGCTAGGAAGCACAGACGCTCCAAAATTTTGGGCCATGTCGTGTCAAACGTATTTCGGACACACCATAGACACTAATAAAATACCATAGGACACCAAAGTAGGTGACATGTCCAGGTCACCGTGTCCTCACAGTGCCATGTTGTATCCCTGTCCGTGCAACATAGCTTCCAAGTGTACTTGTGAAAAAAAGCTATACTGCTTTTAAAGCAAAGAAGCTGTAACCTTTTCCTGATGATCAAGCAGATATCTTGAATCCCACTAAACACTCATCACCGCTTACTGACCGTGCAAAGATAATGAACCCAAACTCTATATATGCACCCCCACTGTTGTGGAAGTTCGTCAGAGGAATATAAGTGTTCCACTATGAAGGTGAAATAAACTTAAACCTTTAGCATTTCACAATGTAGACCCATTTCTCGTACCAATATATGTTGGGCATCATCCAGTAATCACAAAATGTTCACGTAAAAGCAAACTATAAACGAAAGAGAATCAGTGGTTTACCATAAGTTAGATATGTAGTGGAGGTTTATAACCTGCTAAACCAATATGTATAAAACAAAAGACTTTTGGGAGTCAACTATATAGATCTTTCTCTTATCCAACTTGCTTTTAGGTCATCTCCTCTCTACTTTTTCTCAGTCACCATCCAAGTTATTTAAGGTCTACCTAGTTCTTGTAGCTCCTTTCACTAAGATCCAATTACTCCTAAAAATACATCCATTGGTCTTTGTTGAGAATTTGGCATGTCCAAATCATCTATATGACGATTTACTCTCATCCTATCCTCAATTGACACCAACAACAGTATCTGTGGCCGATACCGATCCGAAACTGCCAATACCGATATGGTTTGACATTGTCCCAATCTGACACCCGACCGATACCGACATTGGGAGGTCTCTTTTCTAGTCAATTTGGCAAAGAAAATTGAACGAAAAAGATCAATCAGGAAGGTATGTAAAAGCAAAGTAAGGCTGTAAAAGCATGTAAACAAAGAAAACTTATCTATCGCAGATAAACCAATTGGCAAGGGTGACTACTATTTCATTCAATTTCAAAACTAGTAAAAAAACAACACACGAAATACTTAAAATTATGACTAAATGTATAAAATATTTTCTCTAAAATTTTAATAACTTATTATTAATTATTTGCTTTCTGATACCAAAAAAATCTGATACTCTGATCCGAAAACCGCCGATACTGCCAATCCCGATACTCATACTGCGAACCTTGTCAAAATTCAGTCATTTCTTATCTTTCAGGTATTGCATATTATTACAGTTTTCATGCAAAATATGGTTTATTATACATTTAAAGAAATCCAAGCCGAAACTCAATCAGAAGCCAACCAATAGTTTTGCCTTGAGAGGGTTGGGTGGGACCGAAAGTGAAAGTCTGAAACCTCAAACCTTGCTTTCAATATAATTTCCATCTCCTAATGTACTTCAACCTATAATTTATTTTTTTCTTTAACATATGCCTCAATCTTCCAGTGTAGGTATATAGTTTATACATTCTGCATTACAGTAAGATTCAAAAAAAAATCTGGTCTCTAATTTATGCTATTTCACCTAATACAAGCATTATAATAATACAACACTAGCAATCTTTCTCACTTTTAAAACACTCTTCACTCATGATAATTGTTACAACCAACCCAGGCAAGTTCCTTTCATACTTTCACCGTACTTCAATTGGTATCACTAATGCTATTTCACCTCTGTATAATAAATAATACATGCGTTATAATAATATAACCTAGTAGCGATCTTTATCACACATACAAAACACTGTCCACACTGAATCTCATATAATAGATTGCTACAACCACCCAGGACAAGTTCATTTCATAATTCAACTGATACAACACTTATTATGAAACATTCTCTTTCTCATTGGAACCATTAGCTGGTCATTGCACCAACCACAGTGATTCTCAAGAAATATTCAGTGAGAGAGAATATCTAGTAACATCTAAAATCTAGATCTCTTTTTTATTCCTCACTCATAAGTTCATAACTATCTCATAAAATCGGTATGGTGTTACCCGAGAGTCATAATGGAGATGTACAGTATATAAGTCTGTCACCGAAGACAAACTAAGGAAAAATTTCACAACCAAGATTTCACAGCACTAACATAGTACTATTAGAGTATTAGTTTTGTGTGACCACTACCTGGAACGAAGAATGATAAGTTAAAAGAACTAAAGGAAAACCGTGTCTCAGTAATCCAAATAGAATTACTGAGAAGCTTATATAATAAGTCATGTCATTAACTCCATTCATCGATGCATACAATTGAAAGGATGCTCCATTGTTGCATACTAGAAAGGATGCTGAAGAAAATTTGAGATCCTATTTCTCTCATCCACATATGATTGAGGTCTTCCATTTAACCACAAGCATTTTCATAGCTTTATTTCGAAGTTTGCATATGCAGAGGTATTTTTGCATGTACCCTGTCTGTTCTCCATCAACAAGTTTTTAAAGACCTTGTCTTCAACCCATGGAAATAAATTTAAGCTCTCTCCAGCCTCGGCCATAAATCCCACAAAAATTGATAATTATATTTTCCACTAAACTAACCAAATCGTCATCATTATCTTCCATCTTCCTAGTTTGAATCACATATTTCCAACAACTAAAAGGTGACCAAACTGACGTTATATATGATTAGATGTACCCGGTCTGTCCTCCAACAACAAGTTTTTAAACACCTTGTCTTCAACCCATGCAAATAAATTTAAGCTCTCTCCAGCCTCGGCCATAAATCCCACAAAATTTTAATTATATTTTCCACTAAACTAACCTAATCGTCATCATTATCTTCCATCTTCCTAGTTTGAATCACATATTTCCAACAACTAAAAGGTGACCAAACTGACGTTATATATGATTAGATGTATACAGTAAGATATCCAATGCAGTGAGAGCAGCCTCAAATGACCCTATAGAAATCATCTTGACATTTATATCATTCAGGGAATAACAGGAAACCCACAGTGCACAACTGATCCTACAATTTTGTAAGCCAGATCATCTCTATTATAAATTTATAATCCATGTCAGAAATGAGAAAATAATAAAGTGAAAAACCATCGAAATAAAGTAGACAATATGATGACCCTGTTGGGGTTTATTGAATTGAAATTATTCTTTAGAAATGGTCCCACATCCATCTGGCAACCTCAAGTGTGTATTTCAATATAAGATTCTTCTTTTATTGACTTGTGCACATGGGAAGATGAAGCCCATGTGGTTGTTGGTATGGCGGGATATTTTTCAAGAGGACAATGTTCAAGACCTCCAAAAAACAATTGTGTTTTGTCACCCATTTTTTTTTTGGAAATTGTGTATTTCAATATAAGTTAGAAATATTTTTTTTGCTACGAGAGGAGAATTGGCAGCAACAAGAAAGATTCATGAAGTGATGTCCAAATTCGAGATCCGAACCGAGGGTGACAAGAAACCTTCCAGAAGTTCTTTTCTTCGAACTTGCTGGTTCTTGGGAACAGATCGACGTAAATGGCCTAATCTTGCTTTAAGCATCAGTGATTTTCATTAGCCCAACAACAGATTCCTCTTTTGTTTTCTGATTTATCATTCTTGTTGTAGCATTTCGGTTGCAAAGTTTTAATAGTATATGTTTCTAGCAAAGGCAAATTGTAATCTTCTAGTCATCTTGTAATTTTCAACATACTTTGTACGATATTTGTAACCTGGCAACCACATACCAATCATGATACATATATATAGGATAATTTAAATCTTTTCCAAGACCTACACAGCCATAGCCAAGGTAGTCAAAGGCGCAATGTGCACTCGAGGCGCAAATGATCCATATTGTCCTAGGCGCACTTAAGACACGCAAAACGAGACGCAATATATATATATATATATATATATATATATATATATTAGTAAGAAACAAAACCAAGCAACATATTAAAACAAAAAAAAATGTTAAAACATAATCAAGTGAACTAGCAGAGCAGCTGTAGCAGTCAACAGAACTAACAAGAGTTTGTATTCTTCTTAATGTAACCAACTTTGACAACAGTGGAAAGAGCTACCTCCCTCCCACTTGTACGTTATCTCACTGCCTCAAAGTTTTTTGTATAAATAAAAAAACCATACGACGCGTCTAGGCGCATCTTTTCTTTGTTGCGTCTTATTGAAAAGCGTGTCTTGGGTGCGCCGGGAGAAAGACGCCTCGTCTAGTGAGGTGCGAGGCACGCCGAAGGCGCACCCGAGGCACGCCTTTGACTACCATGGCTATAGCAGACCACAAACTTTATGTTGTGCGAAGAATTGTCATCAATTCACCTCTCTGAAACTTTATGTTTTCGTGCAAAAACAACTAAAAGATCGCATCATTTTCATCTATCCTCGCTCCCTGTCTAGGTAACTTAATCATAAACAAGAACATCTCCAAAGCCTTCCAAGTTAAGCTTCCTTAAGTCGTCAATTAAAATCAAGCCTACTCCATATCCAGCCATTGTTGATTTACCACTACTAATTCCATCATTTTATTGATCCCCGTCATAGTAAAACCTAATTTCACTAGAGAATAGCAAATACTTCTAAAATAGAAGGCAGTTATCACAAACAGTAGCTATCAGTCAAAACATGCACACATAAGAATGCAATAGCCCACAAACAAATGGGCTGGCATAATCTAGGAAGCATGAACACTCCCAAAATCCATGTCATTGTCTCGTCATGTTGGACAAGTGGACACGTATCAGACACAACACAAGCACTACAAAGTACACTAGGACACCAAATTTAAGGCCTAATTACTCACACCTGCATAAACAATCTATCCCAAGTTGGTAAGTTCAATAAATTAGAAAATAAAAGCCTGTAACCAACAAAAACTAAATTAGACCATCAGGTACTACTGATCATCCAATCCAAAAAATAGCAAGTTAAGATGCAACTATACCAATCAAGGAAAATAGCTATCTAAAATTAATATCCAGAAAAGGAACAATAGATCGAGAATCAGATCATAGAACCAACTCAAACATTTCTTCAAGCAGAAAGCCAGGAAATTAGACCAGGAAGCTCGATCTCTTACAGTTCGCCCGAGTTCGGAATCAAGATCCGCTAGTGGCAACAGATCATGTGGAGAATGGGGACATTGTGATGACGTGGCGACACAGATAGGGCACAGTGTGTTTCAGGGGTGTCCATGTGTCCAATACGTGCCCGACACAGTGACACGGACACGCCTTAAGTATGTAACATCGGTTGCTACTAATCATCACATACAGTAAATACCAATTTCACATGCAATTGTACCAAAAAGGGAATACGATCAGTACATCCAAAATTAGATCATCAAACCTACTACAAACAACAGGAAGAAAAGAACCTAATCACCAGCACCAAAAGTTTTCCTCAAACAAAAAGTACAAAGAAAACTAGATCGAGAAGACTCGGATCTCTTACGTATCGGCCAAGATCTCGGGATCAGGAAGCCCCAGCAGCCGCGGATCGGTAGCGGTAGAGCTTCCCGAACACGTGTAGCGCTGTGACGAAGCCGATGAAGCATAGGCTCATCACGAGGACGACGGTCGGCGACATCTTCAGCCCCGGAGCGTCGTCGGTGTAGAACCTCAGCATGTTGCTCCCTCCGCCGGAGAAATTCCCTCCGCTTCCGCCGCCGCTGCCGCCCGCACCACCACCGATCCTCCGCCGCCTCATCCCGGCCGTCGCCGCCGCCGACCCCCTGGGTCCCACGTTGGCCGGACGGGCCGTGGCTCCGGCGGTTGACGTGGTCTGCGACTGTGAGCTTCCTCTCGCCATTGGAGATCCCAAGGAAAAGAAAAAGAAGAAGAGAGAGTAGATAGAGAGTGATTGTTTTTTTTTCCTTTAATTAGCCGGCGAACAGAGATATGTAGTGCCGGCGGAACAAGTTAAGAGAGGCCAGCACGAATGGAAGGGCAACACGTTGCACACGCGGGAAGCGGACTTTGTGGTCCTGAGTGGTTTGCGGAGGATTGGCTTGAATGACGACATAATAATAGTTCTAACTGCATCTTTATTACGGCTATTGTTGATAAACGCACTAAAAAAAAAAAAAAAAAATTGACTCATGGCTAGTCCAATATCGATAGTAATTCAGTTAAAAAATTTTTTTACTCATGCTAGTTCAAATTTTACTAGAGTTGTCCACCTTCTCCTCCTCTCTCCTCCCTGCTCTTCTCCCACCCCCTCTCCTCCTCTCGCGATTCTCTGCCTCTACTAGGACCCGCGCAGGGGAAGCGCGGCAGGCGTGCGAGACGAGGATTTGCGGTGCGCGGGGGAAGCTCGACGGAGGAGGAGGGCTGCGCGCGGGTGGAGAAGCTCGACGGAGGAGGGGGACTGTGCGTGGCGGGGGCTTTCAGCGGCGCATGGGAGTATAACGGCAGGGGAGGGGGTGGCGGGGTTGGGGAAGGGGGGGGGGGGAGAGGGGGGGGGGGGGATAGCTGCGGGGTTATAGCTGCAGGGAGGGGATGGCTGTGGCAGCTGTGCGCGACTCTTGCCGCTGCCTCCTTCTTCTCTTCCCATTTTCTTTAGGACGGTCAAATTTTGACAGTCCTATAAATTGGTAGGACTGTAATTTTAATAGTCCTAAAAACCAACATATTTTCTTCAGAACTGTCAAATTTTTGAGTCTGTGAAAATTTTGAGTCATTTCAATTAGTAGGACTGTCAAAATTTTGAGAGTCTTTCCTATTGTTAGGACTGTCAAAATTTTAACAGTTCTGAAAAAAAAAATTTGGCTGCCATGATCAAGTTTGGAGAATGATAAATTTGTAATTATCTAAAAACAAAATTTACTGTCCTGAATATATTTTGTAGTGCCTTTATCAACAGCCTTATTTACGAGTGAAGCGAGAGAATGGGATAAGTCATAAGACTCTTGTTTATTATCGATAAAAATGAAAAAAATTATAGAACTGTTAATTATTTTTTATATAAAATTTAGAATTGAGAAATATTTTCCACTTTAACCATTTTAATTAGAATAATTTAATTATAAATAAATTATATTAGTAGCTAGTTAAATAATTAGTTAATTTATTTTTAAACTAATTAATGGAGTATAAAACGTCTCAATTCTTAGGAATAAACTTATTTTTATTCTTGAATATTTTGACGTAAGAGTGACATTTAAAACTTTACCAAATGAGAAAACGTTGTACGGTAAACAAATAAATTAAAAATGGTAAATTATCATATTTATGCTACATTTTTAGTAATTTTGTTATTTAATTTATATGTATATTGAGTGTTCCATTTATGACCAGATAGCGTTTACAGTTTAGACAACTACTCTAGTTCGTGGAGCTCGCAGTTGTGATCGAGGTTAGTTATATTACCTTCTTATTCTAGTCCATGATGATCGCAATTGTGATCGAGGTTACTTATCTTATCTTTCTGCTGATAGTCTGAAATAAATATTTTTCGTTCATACATTTTAAGTCTATTTTTTTTTATAGATCTTGATATAGTTTAGCTGATAGTTAGCTATGTAGATGTATATAGTTGCGGATATTATAGTTGATATGTACTGGCGGATTCACATGTACTTCACTAGGGGCTGGGTACACAGTGAAAAAAAAAAATTCTTGTTCCTTTTTTCCTCTTCTTTTTTAAGTGTTGCTTAACTGAAACCCTCCTTGACCTACTCCCCACCACCACATAGTATATTGCCATGTTGTATATTGTGGTCTAATGTGACTACAAACTGAGTATGTTGCTAAGTACCCACGGTCTAATGTGACTTCTCCTCTGTGTTGTTGTTTTTTTTTTTTTTTTTTAAATAATTATTTTGCATGTTTCATAGAAAAAAAGTTACTAGTATTAAAAAAAATGTTGTACTTAAACGCTTTCAAAGTATAAAAACTCGTAGAGAATAATTATGAAATTTAATACTTTATCGTATGAAAATAGTACTATTAATATAATATTAGATTATTATATCTAAAAAAATATTTCGATTACGTTGTCCCCCAAATTCCTTATAATTGTGCTTCTATTAGATTGTAATTCTGGATCCGCCACTACTGATATGAGATATTGAGGTATAAACATCATACTACGATTAATATCGTGACGTAGGTTGGACGTACTCACATACAAATACCTGATTATTCGGAAGCGAGACATGTCATTTTCAACACGAAAACGAGTTTTTTGTGCGAGAACAAGCCGTTATGGCTGATTTCAATTCCAAATGATTTGATCATTTCACCACGGATGCTCACTTTTTTTCCATCCGTAAATCAGAATACAGAGAAAAAAAGATAGAACATAAAGAAAAAAACTTTAGATCATATTTGTTTCTTCCTATTTTTTTTCCTTTCTTGTCAAGGATGGTCGCAAATCACGTAGCATTCGTCACATTCGTCATAAAGCGTGATGACAACGTATTATAGTGTAAATGACATTGTGTTCTTAGATAACTATGTGAGAGAAGAAATTGTGTGTTTTTTTTTAGAAATATTGGGAAGAACAAGCCATCCTAAAACGGGTTATCTGCTATGTTTATACACAAAACTAAGTTAGTTATAAGGAATAACAACTATATCCCTAAGAGATATATATTTGTTGGCACAATCATATCTAAGTTAGTTAAGTTAAAACTAACTACAACATCTTTAAATTGTTGCTCCAAATCCTATCTTAGGATTAAATCTCTGTATTAATTATTATTTAAAATAAATTATATTGTCCGTATAACCCTGTAGATATGATAATTATTCAGTAAGAAAATAACACAAAATAAAATATAACCAATTTAATGCACATTGTAACAAACCTGTGTGAAGATTGGGTCAAAGAACAAATTTGGGGATGTGGTTTGGGCCGGATGGTCCGAAGCCTGCTTATGCAAACGTGGGCTAGGCTGGTCCAAACCCATTCCATGGTGCATCCTCGCCCGGCCCGCCATCACAAGTATCATCAGGATTATTTTCTTGCACTTTCTACTTGTTGCTACATCGGAACGGTCCAAGTGGAAGTCCAATAGAAAGTTATTTGGTGATCCAGACTAACCATCTGACTGGTAAATATTAAGTCTGACTACTAATTTCTTAACACTCGGCATAATCTACTATAACACTACACTCCTCCTATTTTCTAAGATCAATTTTTTTTAATATTATATATATATATATATGTATATATATATATATATATATATATATATATATATATATATATATATATATATATATATATATATATATATATATTATTATTATTATTAATTTTACAATAATACTAAATTTACTACCAAATGCTTACAATCTTCTTACAACCCTCTCACCCATGCTATATTGGCCACCCCCGGCCCCACCACTCCTCCAATGAACGACTGCCACGTGACGTTCTGGCCACGTGGCAACCACCCGGACAACCACCGGGTCCTACCTCTCCCCCATGTCACGTCCCACTCCCAAAATACCGAGGGACTAGCCACGTGACAATGGCCAACAACACAACTCCAATGGACAAATTCAATTTAATGGACCCGTTAGAGTGCAGTTAAGCTGTAATAAATAATAATATAAGTCTACACCATCTATCTCAAAATAATTCTAAACTCATCCACAGAAAGAAACATAACTAAATATGATAGACTAATCAAGATAAAGAAATATAGTCTATCAACAAGTCCAAATAAATAGTGTCTCGGGGAACAACCCGATATAATAAGTTAATACATAAATCAAAGGGTCAAGATATGGAATAACTGGAAGTAGAAATAACTGAGTATGTAACAGAATACTCAGGAGAAATCCTCTGGCACAACCTCGTCCTCTGGTGCCAGTACTGCTCCGGCGTCAGCTCATGTTCCGTGTATCTCGGGGTATTCCTCATCTGCCTGGGGTACCAAGGGTGGCCTCGGCAGATATCCCCCTGGGGCTGGTGGTAGGACTTCTTGAACTCTCGTTTGCGGTACTTCCAATGCTGGAAAGGCTGGCCTTGGTGCTGGTAACGCTTGTTGGTTATTCATTGGTGCTCTGTCTCGACGTTCGGGGCACTCCTTCTTTAAATGCTGACTGGATCCGCAAGCTAAGCATAATTTCCTTTTGCGTCTACACTCGTTCTCTATATGGCCTCGCCTGCGACAATATGGACATACAGGTATTGCCTGTGGAGATGCTTCTGGTGGCTGGTGTATGTGAGGTCTTTTTGCAACTTCTTCTTGTGGTGCTCCGGCTGGTGCTGATGTGGCTAGTTGAAGAATCGTCAATACTTTCTCTTGATGCTGAGGACAATCCTTGGCTAAGTGTTGACTGGACGCGCAAATTAAGCATAATCCTAACTTGCGTCTGCACTCCTTATTAATATGGCCTATCTTGCCACAGTGGTAACAAGTAGGAAGGAATGAGGCTCCTGGTGCTGCTCTCGGTGGTGGATTTATTTGTAGTCGCTTTGCAGCTCCTTCTTGTTGCGCTTGGTCTGGTGCTGATGGGGTTGGTTGTTGAATCACCACCGCTTTCTCTTGACGTTCAGGGCAATCTCTTACCGAATGCTTCTTGGATCCACAAGATAGACATTATCCCAGTCTGCGTCGGCATTCTTTAGCAAGGTGGCCTACCTTGCCACAGTAGTGACAAGTAGGAAAGACTAGTGCTAGTGGTGTAGATGCTCTCTGCTGTGGATTTATCTGTGGTCGCTTAGCAGCTCTTTCTTGTTGTGCTTGGTCTGGTGCTGACGCATACGGCCGCTTCTGGCTGGACTCGATCCTTGTGGTGCACTCCACGGGTCTTGCTGTAGTAAGAACGTCCTCGTCGAAGGTAGTTGCATTTGAACTAATTGGCCTCCGTGACTCCGAGCTAGTTCTGTCGATGAAGTTTTCCGCTTGGTTTTGCTGAGCTTCTTGTTGAACCTTCTGATAGGCTTGCATCATCACGTAGAACATGCGGAACATTTGCTGTTCGTCCATAGTCTGTCCCAGTGGGAAGGAAGGCATCGGTGGAGTAGACTGCGTCGAGGGTGGAACATCATCTTGATGGATTCTCGAGGCAGGCTGACTTGCTTGACTGCATTGTGATGATTGGCCTTCACCGACTGGTGTCACATCGTCTTCTTGGGTAACCACAACGGCTTGTGGTGTTTCTGCATGAGCCTCGTTGCGGGCTTGTGGGTCCATTTCTCTGCATCCAAAATAAACAATAAGAGACGCACAGGAATCAAGGCAGGATGCAAGTAAATTAATTAAAGTCGATATAGAGATCAAGAATGATTCAAGCAAGTGGATGAGATCCTAAAACTTATCATATTCTTAGTGCAGGCATGTTCGGTCCCTAAGTTGAAACCGAACAATTTGGTCGAGGACCTGCATGGGCCACCACAAAAACCATGTCACGTCCCAGTCCCAAAATGCCGAGGGACTGGATGCGCGGCAATGGCCAGCAGCACGCACCGATGGACAACCCAATTTAATGGATCCATCAGGACATGCTTAAGCTGTAGTCTAACAGTAAATAGAACCAATGATACATATCACAGACTATTATAATCTCATCCACAATAGATAATCACAGATTAAATGCCAGAGTAATGCAAATAGAAATAACTATCAAATCTCAATAAAAGTGTCTCGGTGAACAATCCGAGATCAAGTCTGATACATCAAATCAAATAGACAGGAATTAAAGGAACTGAAAATAGAAACAGAAATAACTGACTATATACAGCCACTGCTCAGGAGAAGTCCTCTGATGCGAGCTCGTCCTCAGGTCCGGGTACAACTCCTGGAAGTGCTCCTGTACGGTGTATCTCTGGATGGTTATCTTCGGCTATACCTGGGGACATAGTCCATTCCAGGTCCTCAGGGGACATAACAAGGTACAGATAACACAAGCCAAAATAAATACAGTACAGAAAATAAATGAAACAATAGGGTAAACTATGTAACCAGCTAAGTGATATGGAAGTTGAGAGCATCACTAGAACTCAAACTGAAACCGCTACAAGCTCTGTGTCGGGGAGCCGGTAGCAGTAATAACACGTAAAGGGCCAAGCTCGGGTTTAGAGTCTTGTGCCTCACAATAATAGGAGTTTCATGTATATATATATATGTTCAGCCTGTAGCCTGTGTGTCTCTCCCCACCCAATGTAATCACACGTTCCATGTCCATGTGGCCCCATGTCCATGTCACGCAAGATCATATCTAATGCAGCAGTCATATAATATCTAGGAATAAACTGTCCATGTCATAAACCTGTATCCTATACAGAATCACCGTGAATATCTCAGGAGGATTCTGTCTCATGAATAGTGTCAAGTGTCCTGGGTTCTGTTGTACTTGATAAGACAAGTACCAAGAGTAAGGGTATCGAATGTCCATCTCTAAATGACGTACCCAACACCGCGTACGTGGTTGGCACCCGACTATGATCGGACACTAAGTACGTCACACGTTTCCTAGGTTAAGCAGTTAAAACAAGTTCACATATGAATCTACAAGAAATCAAGTAAAATACTATGACAAGAATCACTGCGAGTTGACAAGCTCTACTTGTCCACTGATGCAAAATTAAGCCAAGAAAATATATAGCAAGCTGCAGGGTTTGGCAAGGTACACTTGCCCACTGATGTATAACCAAGTCAAGGAAATAGGTAGCAAAGCTGCAAGTTTTGGCGAGGTATACTTGCCTGTGGTTCTGGTTCCAATTGCGGCTCTGACTTCAGCTGAAATTGCAGACGGTACTCCGGTTGCTGAAATAAACATCACCATTAGATCCAAAAAATATCAATCAGCTAGAAACGCCTGTCCTTGAGTCCAATTTGAAGACAAGGACAAAAATGATAATTTTGGGTCAAAACGGGGTCCACATGTGGGCCCGCTTTGCATCGAAAAATGTGTCAGGGTCAAAGGTCTCCAAATTTACCAAACTTAGTGTTAACAGGTCAGGAACGATGATACGAACCCAACAGAACTTTCAGAATTGGGTTCCGATGAGCCGATCACAAAATCGTCTGTCGAGCGGGGCCTATGGGGCCCACGACACACGATTTTGTCAACGTCCTCAGAATCGAACCAAACTTGGGTCACAGGACCAACGTATCGCTACGAGTCCGATGGCGCAAGTTTTGTTTCAATCCGACGTGTGTACACAAAGTTAGGGTAAATTACAGAAAAGTCGGATACGGGACGATGTCCGCGGATACGCGTTGATCCCGGTGTGCACGCACACCCGAATCGACTTCTGTGAAATCTCGTACGTCCGTATCGACGACGCGCACGTATCTGTGAAGACCGCGCACGACCAAGTCGTCCCGTTTGGCGGGGCGTACCCAGTTCCGGGGTGAATCGGGACGTTATTTTTTCTGTTTTTGGATCGCGATGTGCGATCACCACAGGATGCTATGCCCCGAGCGGTTTATTCGGGCACCGAGAGGGTCATACAGGCTTCGTAACGTAATTTACGGAATCAAAATCAGAGCTACGAGCAAGAAGTTACAAGTACCTGAACTGGGCTCCTCAGAAACCGGGTTCACCGTGTCCGACATGACACAGGACACTGTGTCCTGTGTCCAAGCCGTGTCCGGCTGTGTCTAGGGTTAGGGCTAGGGCTCTGGACGGCGGAGACGGCGGCTCTGCGGCGGCCGGGCTGAGGCGCAGGGGGCCGGGGCAGCGGGGGCACGCGCGGGCGCGCTGGGAGGCGGCGCGGGGCGGCCGGAGCTGCGGCTTGCTGCTGTCGCTGCTGCTCGTCGTCGAGCGGGGAGGAGGAAGGAGGAGAAGAGGGAGTGGCCGGGGCTGCTGTCGGTGGGGCACGGCGAGCGGGGAGGCGCGGGGCGGAGCGGTGGCTATGGCGGTGGCGAGTGGTGGCTATGGCAGTGGAGGGGGAGATCGGTGAGGGGTTTTATAGGGCTGGGGGGGAGCTCGAGCGGGGCGGAGAAGGCGGAGGGGAGAGGGGGTCGTCGTGGGCGGTGGAGCGGAGCGGGCGGAGTCGTGGCCGAGCGGAGCGGGCGGGCGGCCGGGCGGGGCGGCGCGGGAAGCGGGGACGTGGGGGAGACGGGTCTGGCGGGTTCGGTTGCGGCGGGTCGGGTTCGGGCAGACCCGACCCGACCCGATAGGGCGGGGACTGGGCCGGGTTCTGGGTTGGGCTGGGCCGGCCTGTTAGGATTTAGGGTTTTATTAATTTATTTAATAAATGAATAATTAAATAAATAATTAAATAAATAAATCAATAAATAATTATTTAATAAATAAATAATAGTTTTTAGGTGTTTTAAAATAGGCCCGGGGCCCGATAAATTCCAGAAAAATTACCCTAAGTCCAGTTTTTTATTTTACACCCAAAAATATTTTTTTCATATTATTTTAATATTATCTATTATCTAATAAAGATTATTTAATATTTAAAACCCTGATTTTAATTACAGAAAATTCCCAAAAAATTCCAGAAAATTATGTAAAATCAAAATCTAAAATTTTTAAAAAATCAGGGGGTTTACAGCATCTCATGACGGGATCCATTAGTACCATTTCGTGTAACAATGTGTCAGAATCAAGTATTACAGTTCTAGAACATGTGATATAAACGCTATCTTGAAATAGAAACTATCAGAGGTAGGTACTCGCCTGATGTCCTGAGCAACTGATGAGGATCGAGATCCGGACCGGTGTCGCAAGGACCTAATACGAAAAGCAGAATTAAATAGGATTCTAAGGAGTTAAACTGATATAAAATAATTAAAAACAGGCTTCTAGGGCTATTCTAGGTCGAACGGGTCAAATCGGTAAAAATTGGGTCAAAAAGTCAACCCAGGGTCCAAAAAATTAACTCTAGGTCAAACGTTGACTTTTACGGTCAACGAGGACAATTATGGTCAAAGCTAGGTCAAACTAGGGTGCCCCTGAAATTCTTGGTCAAACCGAGCTCATTAAGCTACTAAACTCTCAAACTCGCTTAATCGAGATACCGGGATACTCTCGGTATCCGATACCTCGCCCTAGGCCACGCACCCCGCCTAAACCCGCTAAAACATATGCTAGCACGCGTAAATATATATACATAAGCATATAAAAATTATTCCAATACAATTCCTAGGCTATTGCTCAAATACCCCGCTCGAAACTCAATACCTTGGATATCTCAAGGTATTGAGATACCGCTCTCAAACCCCTCTAACTAGCTAGCTAATAAATATATACCTAGTTATTAATCTAGGCTAGAAAATATATATATATCTATCATATATTTATATATCTAAGTATCTATACACATATATACATAGATATCCACACACACATATACAAATACCCATTACCTTACCTATACATAAATATATATTACTATAGGTATATAGATATCTATATCTTACATAGATATATATATCTAAGTATCTAGCTATCTACCTATCTAGTATCTATAATCTAACTATCTACCTATTTATCTAGGTAACTATCTATCTATCTAACTATCTAATATATTTCTATTACCTATCTATCATACTATCTATCTATCTATTTACCTATCTAACTATTAACTTATCTAATAATCTATTCTAAGGATCTCTCTATCAATCTATCTCTCTATCACCTATCCCTCGCCAACACCCCTCGCTACTAGCCTCGCTGCTACCTGGAGCTTGCTGCTGCTGCTTGTGCTGCTGCTCCCTCTTGCTGCTGCTGTGCTGCTGCACTGCAGCAGCAGCAGCAGCTGTTGCTGCAGTGGCTGATCTCCCCCCTACCAACTCACAAACACACACACACACACACACACACACACACACACACTCCTATATACCTATATATATATACAACTAGATAGATATATATATACACTTATATATAACCTCTAACACACACACTAACACACTCACAAACACTAATACACACACACACACTTAAACACATATCAACACACACACACATATAAATATACATATATATATATATATATATACACACACACACTCTCAAATATATAGATATACACATACACATATAAATATATATATACATATACACACACAAGCACACTTATACATATACATATACATATAAATATACACATAGACATATACATACACAAGCACATAGATATAAATACACACATATATATATAAATATATATACATAAACACACATACATATATATATAAATATATATATATATATATATAGACACTTATAAATATATATATAAAGACACACACCACTCAACCACAACACACAACAACACGCCCCACTCACGCCCAACGACCCCGACACTCACCAACACCCTAAAATATATAAAATATAACTCGAAAACTCTAGCACACACTCCCCGATACTAACCCAACGCGCGCACAAGCCCGAAACAAGGAAACCACGCCGAAATGCCCGTTCGGTCATTTCGACGAACACGTGGTGCGCGGTTCGGAAAACCTCCTGAAACGCACACCAAACGAACTCGAAATTGGCCCAAAATTTACCCACGCGCTCTAAACGATGCCTAGATCCTAAAAAAAGTGCTACTGCATCGATTCTAGGCCCGTGGCAGAAACGCACACGCACTTAGAATCGACGACGACGAAAAATCCTAATTTTGTCCGAAACGCCCGTTTCTCTGCGACACGACTTCCCGTGTCCGAACGGAGACACGCACTCACCCTCAAGACACCCGACAACGTCTACCTAGGTCCGTCTAACCTAGGACATCACCCAAAATTGGGCCAATTTTGGATTCCACCCGAAATCGACACAAAATCTAATGTCAAAGTCTCTAAACTCAACCAAACTAGTTCCAACTTCCTCCCACGGGTAGGCTTAGGGTCTAGGAAGGTTCTACAACACTAATTACACTATATAAAAATAATTAGCAAGGAAAAAGTTAGGGTTTACCTCTTGGGAGTTGAAATCCCAAGGCCAAAGTCTCCGATCTACTTGGAATCACCTCCCTCAAGCTCCAAGCCACCAAATCTAGCCTCCACACTAAATCTAGGCTCCACACACCTAGGTTTAGAAAAAATGCAAGGTTAGGGTTAGCATAAAGAAGAAGGAATGGAAGAAAGAAGGAAGAAAAAGGAAGAAGAACTCACCTTGAAGAAGAAGAAAGAAGAAGTGGAGAAGAAGAAGAAGTGATGAAGAAGTAGAATATAAAGGGGGGGGGGGCTGCTGCTGGTTCTCACGGTCGGGTGTGGGTAGAAAATAGGGCCGGCCATGCTACATAAAGGGTTACATAAGTCCAAATGACCAAAATGCCCTCCTAACTTGGGTTTTGGGTTTCGGGGTTCCAAACGCACTCAAACTAACTCCAAATCTCTCCCACTAATCCACTAAAAATACAATAAATATTTCTAAGCCCCAAAATAATCCTTACAAGGGTGTTGGTCGGGTCGGACATGGGTCCACTAGGGTCTGACATGGGTCCAAGCTAGCCAAAATCCTAAAACAATCATTAAAAAAATAATACAATCACTAAATAAATATAAATATAATTAATTAAATACAATTCACAATTTATCAAAAAAAAAAAAAATCCTATCTTCTAGAATTGGGTAGTGACAAGCCTACCCTCCTTAAAATAATTTCGTCCTCGAAATTAAAAGACGAAACTAGGACAGGAATGCAAAGAAAGAACCATACCTCAGGGCTCGAAAAGATAGGGGTATCGCTCGCGCATTTCATCCTCCCTCTCCCAGGTCGACTCACCTGGAGAGTGATGCTTTCACGCGACGCGAACCAAGGAAATAGTCTGGTTCCTCAACACCTTCTCCCGCCGATCCAGAATCTCCACCGGCTGCTCTGGATAGCTAAGAGTAGGGCCCACCAGGATATTTGAGTGATCCAATATGTGACTGGGATCCGCCACGTACCGTCTAAACTGCGACACGTGGAACACATCATGAACTCTCTTCAGCGTACGCGGCAACTCAAGCCTATACGCCACGGCGCCGACCCTCTCAAGGATACGGAAGGGTCAGACGAAACGTGGGCTAAGCTTCCCGCCTCCACCGAAGCGAATAGTATCCCGCGTCGGAGAAATCCTCAGGAACACCAGATCTCCAACCTAGCACAAACAAGGTCTCAGCACTTAGTCTAAAATAAGCAATCACAAGCAAACACAAGAACAAAATCTAGATTCTAAGCTATACCTCGAACTCCAAAGGTCTCCGGTGGCTATCGGCCCAATGCCGCTGCCTGTCCTGCGCCACCCGAAGTCTATCTCTAATGAGCTTGACCTTCTCCGCTGCATCAACCACCATCTCTGGGCCAAGCAAAGCTCTCTCGCCTACATCATCCCATGATAACGGAGTGCGACACCTCCGTCCATACAACGCCTCAAAAGGTGACATCTCGATACTGGCTTGGTAGCTGTTGTTGTAAGCAAACTCTACCAAGTGCAAGTGATCCTCCTAAGAGCCTCTGAAATCCAAAACACAAGTGCGAAGCATGTCCTCAAGCGTCTGAATGGTCCTCTCCGACTGACCATCTGTCTGTGGGTGATATGCACTACTAAACTTGAGCTGGGTGCCCAAGCTAGCCTGCAGACTCCTCCAGAAATGCGAAGTAAAGCGAATGTCCCGATCTGATACTATGCTCACAGGAAGTCCATGCAGTCTGATTATCTGGCGCACATACATCTCTGCTAGTCTCTCTGTAGACGTACCCACTTTGAATGGTAGAAAATGGGCCGATTTGGTCAAACTGTCCACGATGACCCAAATCGCATCCTTCCCGCCTGGAGAACGGGGAAGTCCAGAAACAAAATCTATGGTCACATGCTCCCATTTCCACTCCGAAATAGGTAACGGCTGGAGTAATCCTCCTGGCCTCTGCCTCTCCGCCTTCACCTGCTGGCACACTAAGCATCGGGATACGAAGCGTGCTACCTCCCGCTTCATCCCGTACCACCATACATGCTGTCTCAGATCTCTATACATCTTGTTGGCACCTGGATGCATATAGTACTGGGATCGATGCGCCTCCTGGAGAACCTCCTCGCCAACGACCCACTCGGCACGCACAACCTGGTACCGTGCCGCAAAGAACCATCATCTGCAATGGTGAAGTTATCTGATAATCCCATCTGAACCTGCGCCCTGATGCTCCTTAAGGACTCATCCTCAAACTGTGTAGCCCTGATCCGGTCTACCAACTCTGACTGAATCTGCAGTCCCCACATCTGCATCTCAACTCCAGGCACTATCACCTCAATGCCCAAGCTCTCTAGATCTGCCAGAAGATAACGATCTGTAGTCAGGCACATAGCTATCGGATACCTGCTCAATGCATCCGCAACTATGTTCGCCTTCCCTAGATGATACTGCAACGATATGTCTAAGTCTTTCATCAACTCCAACCATCTCCTCTGCCTCATGTTCAGCTCTTTTTGGGTAAACACATACTTCAAGCTCTTGTGGTCTGTGAAGATCTCCACACGCTCTCCGTATAAATAGTGTTTCCATAACTTCAGAGCAAAGATGACCGCTGCCAACTCCAAATCATGGGTAGGGTAGTTCTTCTCATGAGAACGTAATTGCCTGGAAGCATAGGCAATCACCCTCCCATTCTGCTGCAACACATAATCCAATCCCTTCCCCGATGCATCACTATAGATAGTGAAACCTCCAGAACCTGATGGCAACGTCAACACTGGAGCTGTCGTCAACCTCCTCTTCAGCTCATCAAAGGCGATCTGGCACTCCTCTGACCAAACAAACTCCACGTCCTTCCGGGTCAGCCTGGACAACGGCTCTGCAATCCGAGAAAAATCCTGAACAAATCTCCTGTAGTAGCCTGCCAGCCCCAGGAAACTCCTGACCTCGGCTACTGAACTCGGAGCACTCCATGCCTCAACTGCCATAATCTTTCTCGGATCCACCGAGATACCCTCTCCAGTCACCACATGACCAAGGAATTCCACCTTGTCAAGGAAGAACTCACACTTCGAGAGCTTTCCATAAAGCTTCTCCTTCCTGAAAGTCTCTAACACTATCTTCAGATGCTCCTCGTGCTCCTCTGGGGTCTTCGAATACACCAAGATATCATCTATAAACACCACCACAAACCTGTCAAGATGCTGATGGAACACCTTGTTCATCAGATTCATGAATACTGCCGGGGCATTAGTCAACCCAAACGGCATCACCAAGAACTCATACTGTCCATATCTGGTCCGAAAAGATGTCTTCGGAATATCCTCCTTCCTGACCTTCACCTGGTGGTAGCCTGTCCTCAGATCAATCCTGGAAAACACACTCACTCCGCTCAACTGGTCAAAAAGATCATCAATACGCGGCAGCGGATACTTGTTCTTGATTGTGAGGTTGTTCAGAGCCCTGTAGTCGATACACATCCGTATCGACCCATCCTTCTTCGGCACAAAAAGTACCGAAGCACCCCACGGGGAAGAACTAGATCTGATAAATCCCTTGTCCTGAAGCTTATCCACCTGCTTCTTCAACTTTATCATCTCACTGTTGCTGACTCTATAGACGTGCTGGGATATCGGCTCCGCGCCTGGCACCAAGTCTATAGAGGACTCCACATCTCGGTCCGGAGGTAACCCTGGCAACTCCTCCGGAAAGACATCCATGTACTCCTCTATCAGTGGATGTAGCAACCTCGGCTCTACCACCAGGGCTCCGCAGAAGACTCCCTCGGTCTGCTCCGCTGCTCCTCTGGCAAACTGAAACTCTGGCTCACCCGGCGGACTAAACAAAACTCTGCCTCCACGACAATCTATACTAGCACAATGCATACTCAACCAATCCATCCCGAGTACAATATCGTAGCTCAGAAGTGGCATTACGAGTAGGCACACACTCAACTCCCAGCCTCCCAAGGTAACTCTACGGTCTCTGCAGACATCACTGACTAGGATGATACCACCCCCGGTCGTGATCTTGCAGAGTCTAGCTAAAGGTTCAGCAACAAGCTGGTGTCTAACAGCAAAAGATACAGACACAAAGCTATGGAAAGCACCGGAATCAAATAAAGCAAGTGCTGGAATGGAATCAAGAAGAACAGAACCTGAGATCATATCACCAACTGGCTCGGCCTCATCTACGGTCAGGGCAAAAGCTCGCCCCTGCTGTCCTCCTCGGTGCTGCTGCTGGTGCTGGGCGAACCTCTGCTGCTGAGTCTGCAAAGGCTGTTCTCTCTGCTGCGCTACAGGTGCTCTGGCTGGTGCCCTTTGAGCGGCTCCTCCGCCCTGAGATGTACGGGCAAGCGCTGAAGGACAATCCTTCAACTGGTGATCTGCTGCGCCACACAATAAACATCTGCCCAGCCTCTTTCTGCATATGTCCCATCCGTACCCTGGCATCCTACAGAAAGGGCAAACGATGGGCTGTCTCTGGCCCTACTGCTGACCCTGCCTCTGCTGCTGGGGCGCCTGCCGGAAGGGCGCACGATCCTGACCCTGGTGCTGCTGGGTCTGCTGGAATGGCCTCTTGGCTGGGCCTGCACTGCTGCCTGCTCCTGAAGCATCTATGCCCCTCTTTGTCTTCAGCTCTAAATTATCCTCGGCCCTCTGTGCGTCGCTGACAATCTGCTCGAAGGTCGCCTCGCGGTCGCTCCTAGTCAAGGACTTAACCGCCATGACCAAGCCCTTGCGGAACTTCCGCGGCTTCGCTGCCTCAGACAACCCCTCAACAAATCTGCCCAGACGACAGAACTCCACTGCATACTCGTCCACTGACATACTCCCCTGGACGAGCGCCTTGAACTGACTCTCTAAGGCACTGAGAGCCACATCCGGGAAGAACTTCTCCTTGAAAAGCTTCTTGAAAGCCTCCCAAGTCAGTCCCGGAACTGCTATCCGCGTATCCGTAAGGTACCAAGTGAGGGCAAGGTCGAACATCTGGCTGTCCGCTGCCTCGATCTACATGCTGGCTGGGATCATCGCCAGCCTAAAGATGCCCTCTATATGCTCGATCCAGTCGTCGGCATACATGATCCCCTCTGTACCCCGAAACTCCTTGGACCGCATCCTCTGAAAATCGATAATAGTACCCGGCCTAGGATACTGAGCCTGCTCTGGCTGTGGCTGGATCTGAGCCACTCTGTCGACCGTTGTTATAGCCACCTGATGAGCATTCTCAATGCCCATCCTCATAACGTCCACCTGACGGTGCTGCACGTCCATCATCTATCGGAAGAATGCGAACAACTGTGTGGCATCCACTGGTGCAGGCGGTGGTGGAGGAGGTACCACCGGAACAACTGGGGTGACTCTCGGATCAATGGGAGTAAGGGGATCTCCGAGAGAAACAGACGCTCCCTCAACCGCAGGAGTGGCGAGTGGAGCGATAGCGGCTGCCGGAAGTCGAGCAGGACGAGAGGTGGCAGACCTCTCGGTGGAAGCTGTTGGGACGGTGCACTGAGATCTGGTCTTCGGAGGCATCCTGAACACAGATCAAAAGAAGTCAATACAGTGCAAGAAACGATATCATCAAAGAAGGACAGTAATATTGCAAAAGAAAACAAATTCAGGGAAAATTAAAGATAGCAAAAGAAAGCAGGAAGGGTCCTAGTTGTGATTGAGCACACTCTCTCTCAGCCTATATCCTATATCCTATTGCAGGTAAACCTAAAAACTAGACCTGCATGGGCCGCCACCAAAAACGTGTCACGACACGCACCCGAAAATTGGGCATGAGCCGTGGGTACGTCCAGCCTATGCCGCAGAATCGGCGGTAGAACGCTGTAAAGGTCCGTTCTAGGTCAACCAACTATCTATATAACTCACAGAAAAATCCGCCATGACCTCTCCAAAAGGAGGGCAACCACGCAATATATATATGAACTCTCAATCACAAAATCTAGGAGAAGAAATAAAGTACGATATGATATAAACAAGAAACAGAACCAAAGAGCAAGACAATATCCAAAAATATACAGTCAAAGGCCATAATAGCTACAACATCTCACATCATCAAAAGAATAAGTACAATCATCCAAAATAAACAGCTGGGAACAACCCAGGAAACCCATCTAGCTAACTAAGGCGCTATAGGCGTCTCCTCGGTGCACTCCTCCTCGATCTCGGAGACACAACCCTCGTCAACACCCGGCCCGTAGAACGTCGGGCAATAGTCCTCAGGATCCTCTGGAAAAAATATGCCCAGTCAGGACTGGAGCAAAGTACATAACTCTGAAAGCAACTCCAAATACATGGTAAAGTGTATATAACGAGCAATAGAAAAGTATACAAGATGCACAAAAAATAAATATATGCTGGAGCACAATAAGTAGCTGCAATATAAACTGGAGAACAATACAAGTAGTGGAAAAGTAACTGCAGGTGAGAAACATGAATACTAGCTAAGTGCCTTGAGCACAAGTTCGTTATGTGATCGGCTTAGGTTGCACATAAAAAACACTACGATAACTCCGTTATGCGTGAGTTACATAACCGACATACACATGAATACTGTTTGGCTTTGATCACATAACCAACTCCTACTCCCCTCCCCCACTAATACTCTTGGATCCAACCACAACACGCTACGTACATGATAATAGCTCGCGCACATGAAGGCGGGAGCACAAGAAGCACATGATAGCATATGAGAATCAATACCCGAAGCACATGATGAAATACACGTGATAGAGTACCCGCTGAACACGGTAAGGGGGATAGCATCTCATGACGGGATCCACTAATACCAGCTCGTGTAACAATGTGTCAGAATCAAGTATTACAGTTTTAGAACAGGTGATATAAACTCTATCATGAAATAGAAACTATCAGAGGTAGGTACTCGCCTGATGTCCTGAGCAACTGATGAGGATCGAGATCCGGACCGGTGTCGCAAGGACCTAATGTGAAAAGCAGAATTAAACAGGGTTCTAAGGAGTTAAACTGATATA